>CAMOHE010045199.1:51002-79086 GCA_946598075.1 Artocarpus hirsutus | reverse complement strand
TGTTTTATACATATTTGTTCCCATTAGAAAGAAGGAATACAGAATCTATAGAGAAGCCTACTTCACTGGAACAAGTAAGTAGGAATCTCGCCTACAGTATGAATAGTTTTAAAAATAAATTAATTTTAAATATTTTCATAAAATTTATGAAAATGCATGATCAGTGATTTGTGACACTGTTATATGTTATGATGTGATATATTATGTTATGACATGATGTGAAATGCTATGATGATGATGATACGATTAATGTGTGATGTATGCAATAATTAAATCATATTGTTTAATCACCTTCAAGTTAAGTATGTTTATGATTTACGATTCATGAATTACGAAATTGTGATGTCATGTAGTGATAAGTCATACTACATACACACAATAAGACAAGTTAAGGGTGTCGTACCAACCTCCCGACCCACGGGGAGGCTCCATGTTAAAGTAATGAATGATCTTGGTGTCGTTGGGACCTCGCGAACCCTAACTTTCCAAGTCTCGCGCGCAACTGGTACCATCACCTAGGCCCAAACAGCAAGTTAAGATAAAGTTTGAATAATTGAGGATAAAATAAATCAATAAGCAAGCATAAAACGATCATGCATTGATTTATCAAATGATCTTTAAATTGTTTTGCGAGTTGAACTTCCTACTTACTGAGCGAAAGCTCATTTAAGTGTGTTCATGCTGTAGGTATGAAACCTGTCAGCATCACTTGACTGGACAGTGGCAAGCGGCGGACGAACGATGGAGATGGGAATGGATACTGCTTACACAAATGTATCATTTCTGCATTTTTAAGTTTTACAAAATTATGCATGTTTTTATTTTACGAAATTAAGCATGCATTAAAGTGTAAATAAGATTATGTATGCAAGTTTTGGTAACCGGGGTTGTAATCGTACGATCTTGGTCTATAGAATGTTAAGATTTAAAAACGTCGTATGAGAAAAAAAATGCAACAAATACGCATGAATTTTTAAGTAAGAAAATTATAAGATCATTTAGAATAAAAATGACTATATGAGTTTTATGTTAAAAATATGTAAGGTTTTCAATGAATATGTTATATGATTATGTTTTTATAAAAGTCTATATGGTTAGGCTTTAAGAAAACTAATATGTTAGATTTAAATAAAAGAATTATAAGAAATTATTGTTATGATTAGTTTTAACAGGACTGAGTTTTAAGAAAACCACCATGTTAGTTTTAAAATAATAAGTTACAAGTAAAATATATATATATATATATATATATAATCAGAAAAAGCATTAAAGAGCATTTAAGATAGGATTTTATTATATTCAATTTTGAATTTTTTTGAAATAGATTTATTTAAATTAAAATATGTGTTAAAAGTAATAGTTTTAAATAATTATCTCTATGTTTAAAGGATAAGTTTTAAGGAATCATTACAACTACGATTGAAGAAGTAAATATATAATGTGATGAATTAAGTCTTTAGAGACTGTGTTTACGTTTAAAAGAAATACTTGTTATCACATTTCAATCATGTTTGAGAAATTACTATTACCATGTTAAGAACTCACTTCAATATTTGTTTAAAAAAAAAATATTCCGTAAATTTCAGGACCTCATATTAAAGTATGTTAAAGTATTAATATTATGAAGTTAAGTAACGGCCACGTAAGGAGAGTCGTTACAGTGGCAACCTAGATATTCAACTTCTCTTGCTGGAATTGAGCAGTGACATGATGGTCGTAGCTAGCCAACGATGCAATAAGTGCCTGGCATAGAGAAGATCAAGTTATAAATCGTGAACGTTAACGCGATACCCGAGATTGTTGTTGAAAGGAAACTCATCCTCATGTTAAGTCTGACAGTAAATTTGTGCCACTCAATGAGCCCATTCTTTACAGCTCGGCCCACTCGCACTCCCTGTAGTTCTTCTAGAGTGTCTCTGTCACAGAACTCATCTATGGCGGGAATCGAGGAATTGCACCAACCAAGTTGGCAGAAAGTTCGACAAATACATCCTGACCTTGTTTTCCCTTGTTGCCGTTGGATTTGGACGGTGATGACACACGAACAGAAGTCAGAGCTGGGACCTGCGCTGCTGCATTTTTTCCTTGGGACTGGGAGGCCCTGATAGAAGGAAGAAAACAAATACCCGGGCAACATTAATGGAAAATCTACAAAACTACTATCCCCCGGTTTGGTAAAAAGTCCAGTCAACAAAGTTACTTATTACCCAAACAAAATTTTGACCATTTATTTCTAAGTTAACGGCTCTCTATCCATGTTCGAACAGTCCTCACCAAAAGGGTTAAAGACCGTAGACCCCCAAAAGACAAACATACATACATGCATACATATATATATATATATATATATATATATAAGATGGAAGCTTAGTCCATGAGGTGGCAAGCACTTCGTTGAGTAAAGAAAGAACTAGTTGAGAAAAATGCCTCTTATTATGTGCTAAGAGATACACTTGGACGTTATTAAATTATTAATTGAAAATTGATTACCAAGGCAACCGGTAGCTTCCAGTTTTCGAACCAACATGGCCGGGCAAAGTTGTGATTTTATATAGATGGTATGGTATAATTGTGGGATTGATGTCTTACAAGCATTGACATTATATATATTGTTAATAAATAAATAAATTGGCATTTTAATTATTTTAGTTGCTTATATGTATTACGAATACTTTTATCAACGTCAAGAAAATTTCATGATTATTTATGTAACTATAAATTTAGCATATAAGTGTTATATGCTTAGGGATAAAATTTATAGATAATAATCCAAATAGTCTGTGATAATTAATTAAAGTTTCGGATCTTTAATTAAATATAACAAGTACGGTCCAATCTCATTTAGAATGAAATAGTCTTATCCGGGCTATTAATGTAGAGACATTAGATTGGAAGTATTTTATATGATGAGATTATATAGAACTAAACCAGATAAATTATGAATCTCTAATAATCATCCGTTACAAATAGAATATTCAAATTTATCACTATAATGATCATATATTTGACAGTCTTAATCCTGAGTATTTATTAAACTCTTATTTATAAGATTATGTTTTTTGACTTACATGGTAAGATTTATCTTAATACAAATCATAACTTAACATCTTAGAAACATAATGTAATAAATAGCTAGAAATAATGTTATACAAATATGGAATTCATTCCTTCCGTTAGAAAAATAATTCTCTTGAGTGATAATTCGAGGTGCGTTTGTTCATAATAAGATTATGAATTAACTATTCATTAAAAAATTATTAGAACTCAAGAATAAAGATGTAATAAGAGAGGTAAATAGAAATAGAACATAGCTCTTTTTATGAATTATTTATGGAGGATTACCTTATATCTAATGATTATATCAATGGACTACTCATTACTTTTCTTTGAGCAATTTTTACTATAATCTCAAAAGTTTAGTTTCAGGTTTTAGTGGACTAACATTAGAACTAATAATTTTGACACATTAATTGAAGAATTTGATTAATTGTCAAATTTATTGGAGCTTGGGTTATAGGTCCATAGATCCCCAATGCCACCTTTATGACACTATATTGGATTTAATGCATATAATAAATTATACATATTTAATTTAGAATTATTGAATTCTAAATTAATTATTTCACACTTAGGATATTAATGTGATGCAGAAAAAAGTTCTCCATGATACATAATATAATGTGGCAAATGTTGTCACATTTAACTGAGCATTAGTTAATTAATTAATTGATTATATTTAAAATCTATTCTTAAATAAATGAGATTTAGTTTTTGAATTTTAATATATATATGTGTGTATATATATATAAGGTTTTATTATTAATATATGTATATTACGTAAACGTGTTAGTTTACGTTTTTGTTTTTAAACATATATATATATATATATATATATATATATATATATTATATGAAAAACGAAAAACGTTAACTTTATTAAAAATAAAATAAAATAGGTTAAAGAGAATCACGCTTAACGTGACTCCTTTTTTAAATGATATTATATACAGATATATATATATATATTCCCTTTTATAAAGTTAAAGAATTATATATGTATATATATAAAGTTAAATAATCAGTACGAGTCTTTTATTTTTAAACACACAGTTTTATATATATATATATATATATATATATATATATATATATATCTCGAATCACGTATGTGATTCAAATTAAAATTAAAATAGTAAAGGGATAAAGATCGTGGCATATATCCCTTTCCTCATATATTGATATAGTGGTTATTTTAGATTTTTAAAAAAAATAAGTTAAAATTAATTAAAAATAACGAACTGCTCAGATATAAAAAGGTAAAGATAACAGTTATCTCAATCAATCTTTTTCATGTAACTTCGTAAAGAGAAAAAAATAAGAATTCTTTCTCTAAAAAAAAGTCTGCTATTTGACGGCCACTCATCTTTTCGTGGTGTCAAAGAGGAAAGGTTGGATACCCTTAAGGAAAGGTTGGATACCCTTATAGTCTTCAAAAGGTTTGTAAAAATTTCCCAAACCTTTCTATTATTAATTAAAATTATATAGCTATACTCGATGAATAAAGTTTTTCAAGAAATTTTTGTTTATCAATGATGTGTTCCTTCTACTATTTTTCATCTTTATTCCAATAGTAATACATCATAAATTTTGTATGGCTGAAACTTTCAGACGGCAACGTATCTTTTAACACGTTAAATATAACTCTTATTGTAATCGAACGTAACTTTGCCTATGATATAACTGGATCTTCAATGGAAATTTTTGCTGGAAGGTGGCTGATACTGAATGCAAAATATTAATAAATATTACATGAGTAAATATTTTAATCCCATTCCCAGCTAGGATAAAGACAAAAATAACACGTCTGCTAATAGTTTTTTTTTTTCTGTTTTTTTTGGCTGGATAGGTAGCCGTGATATCAAAATAATATGTTCTACTACTCCATTTGTAGTTGGGATGTTAAGGCTTAGTGTACTACTCTAGATTATATTCACGCAGTTAGAAATCTGGAAGGAGAGAGAGAAAAAAGATGGGTTAAACTAAATGTGAGAAAGAAGGGGAAATAAACGAAGGAGTATAAAATTTGTAGCATATCAGAATTTGTAGCATAGATTTTTTAAGTTTTATAATTGGTGGCACAAAAAAATTGATTGGTTAAAAATGTCATATTTTGTGTAATTTTCTCCAAAACTAAAAAAGTGAATTAAAGGGGCACATTTCCTAATTTGAACACTATAATATTCACATAATTCCACTCTCAAATCTAAGGAAAAAAAAAAATCTATTTTGCTCTCACTTAATTGGCATGTCCGGTTGCACATGAGAAATTTTCTCCAAATTTGGAGACTATTTTTCTGACACTAATTGATTAGTGTCAATTTTAAATCTTTTGAAAGTTGAGAATTAAAGTGGGATTTGCCAAAGGACTATTTGGGATTTACGCTCCCATTTATGGCCAATTTATATTAAAGGAAAATTTTTTACTTGGTTTTTAAGTGTAAAACTATGGATATAATAGTCTGCAAAACCTTATTAAAAATTTGCAGAAGCTACAATTTGTTACATTTATTGCAACAAAATTTCAGAAGAGAGCGAAAATCGATCTCAAGTATAAATAAATCAACTTTCTTTTCCGTTCTATTCTATTCCCATTCTCATTCCTATTATCATTATCATTCCATCACTGTAATCAAACGTACCCTAACGGTCTCATCTCTATGCAAGCAAAAAAAGTTGCATATTTCCTTCTTAGCAAATCATGATAGAATTAACTGATAACTTATCTAACCTTACAAGGTATATGCCCTAAATAATTAAATCCTTACATTAATACCAATGTTAGTGTAGCGGAGGGTTTTGTTTCAAAATAAAACGAAGAAAACGAGAACGTCAAGAATAATTAAAAAAACTCAAACAAGTTTGAAATTTTGCCGATGAGAAGCCATCAAAGTAAAAGAATGACACTCATATTTATATATAGGACTTTTTATGTTAAGAAGAGGAAACTAAATAATTTAGCGTTGTAAGTAAAATATTAAATAGAAAATCACTAAATCTAAAAATAAAAAAAAAATCTAAAATAGGAAATTGTGAACTATTGCTTCTGTGTACATCAAGACTAATCAAGTTGATGATGATCAAGGAGCCTTATCCCAATTAAATCAAGAAAGCAAGCCAACAATAAGCCGTACAATCTTATGCCAGAGGTTCCAATCCCAGCTCTCTGCCATTGTCATTTAAATTTGAAAGAGTTTCCTTGAAATCATAATTTAAATTATTAATTTGTTTAAAGTTCTTTTGCTAGAACATTTCCGTATTTAAAGTTTCTGTTGTTTAAAAAATCTATTCCTAAATTCCCAATAAAAATAAAAAAAATGATGAAACTTGAGAAATTTGACTGACATTGAGGTAAGGTGTGTTGGTTTTGACTCCAACTTCGATGTGCTTCTACTAAATCTTACAAGTAGAATTGGTTCGAAGAATATTTGGGGGAAGATTTAAGTATATATTTACCTTTTATGAGTTAATCCTATTCAAACGCCTTTTATCGTAAAAAAGAAACCATAGGAAAGAGAACAAAGAAATGATATTCAGATTTTTAAAGCTAAGAATATTTTTGTGTTTGAAGTTATTGTTCAGAAATTTAAATTATGATTTCATTTCAAGTTCAAATGAATTTGAGAAAAGAAAATCATTGAAATGGAATGTTAAAAAAAAAAAGACAAACAAAATCTTTTTAACAAGATAGTTTAAGAATATGGGAAGTATACAAGGGTAATTGGAGAATTATATGATTTTTTGATATTAAAAAGAAAATAATTTAAAATTTTTAATATTTAGACACCTTGTTTAAATTTTATATATTTAAAGATGTCTTACTTCAAAAAAAAAAAATTGTTTAAGGGTGTCTCAATGATACTTGGGGTGTTGAGTATAATTTTCCTACACAGACTAAAATATACCCCTTACTTTCATTGGGCTGGGCCACGTATAAGTGGCGAACTGGCCCATGGTGCAAGGACAAAGATCCACTGAGAAATCAAGAGAAAGAGAGAGAGAGAAACAATTATAACATGTGTCCAAATTATTGTTATGAAATTAAAATCTAAAACAATATTTAAAATATTTTAAAAATATCTTTAATGATATAGTAATTATCGTCATGATATTATATATTGTACTATATAATTATATATGAATAATTTTAATGATATCATTATGAGATATTTGTAGAATTTTTACAAATTAAAATCATATTTTAATTCAATAAACGTAATTGGGCTAATTGTCTCATTAACCCATCAAGAAAATGTAGCAATATGAATGAAATGCACACTCGTTACTTTCACTGATCATTATTGTGGTTTAAAGGGTAACCTGGTAAAGGAAGTCATAATTTGTTTCTTCTACCCTTATCGTGATCACGTTGATCTAATCTAAATAGTTAAAATTAAGTAGAGGAAGCTTCCATTCGGATGGATGGAAGCACTCCCCTATATATGTGTAATCGAAATGGTCGTGTCTGGTTCATACCGTTTCTCAAATTTCTAATGGGGTGTTTGGAAGGTGGTGGGAACCAGTGGCGAGAATCACTTTTACTGTAGCATGTGAGAGCTTTACACTGTAGCAATTTTTTTAATTGTTACTGTAGCATGTGAGAACTTTATACTGTTCATAACTGAGTTTGTGGTGGAAACCGTTCCCACCACTTTACCAAACACTAGTAAATGGTCTTACCGATTAGGTCTCGAATAGTTGAGTAACGATTATGACATGAAACTGGACCGGCATTCTAAAACCTCCAAATTAGTCCGGTTTGGCCGTTTTGTGGTTTCCCTATACAGCGCTACTTTTTATAAGCTTAGGGACCAAACATGCGTTATTTTGAATGTAGGGGTAAAAATGAAATAATTCCTTAAATTAAGGGCAAGCCCGCTGAATCAGATCCTGCCACGTGTTCAAGGGCATTTGTCATTACATGGCACACCGGGGCATGGACCCTACCCGACGCACTCTTGGGATCCATCAAAAAGAAAGACGAACATGGACGACAAAGCGACCACATTCATTCCTCTCTCCAGAATTTAATATTGTACGAAAGACGGCCTTACTACGCCAAGGCTCCTATCTCCAAAATCGTCCTCCATCTTTCCTCTCTCTTTCCCGATTCTCTAATTCTCACACAAAGAGAGAAAGTACCAAACATAAACAAACTTTTCCAATTTCAAGAGAGAGAAACACATATATATACATATACATATACATATATATATATATATTTCTATGTAATTATGAGCAGGGTGAGGAAAGCAGAGAAACGAGATGTTTCTAATTCTAGCTACCATGTCCTTCACAAACTCCCTCCTGGTGATAGCCCTTACGTTCGAGCCAAGCAAGTCCAGGTAAAATCCAAGACATGAAACTTTCTATGTTTGTGTGTGTATATATATTATTTGTAATTCGATTTTGTTTTTGTTTCGAGGTAATATATTAATATATGTGTATATGTCAAATCAAATCTGTCTGTGAGTTGTTGTTGGTTGTTGGTCGTTGGTTATTAATTTAGAATGCTCTGTCTATGTAAATAAGCAATTAAAAAACGCAACAAAAAAAAAAAAAAAAGATTTGATTTGTTTTTTTTTTTTTATGGTATTTATGCTGTGAATTTGTTGATTTTTGATAATATATTTGTTGAAGTGAAACCGGAAATTGAAATTTCGATTGTAAATCCGTATTTCGTGATCCAAAACAGAGATGCTATTATTGGTCCTTTGAATTAACGCGACTTTTAAACGATATTATTATTATTATTGTTATTATTATTATTACAAGCTGAAAAGTCCATATAGCCCTCGGAAAATTGTTGAAACTCAATATGACTTTCATTGGCCCTTTATTTCTTATCCCCAACCTATAATCACGTCCCTACCGTCAAATTGCTGGAGGGATCTGGACCTAATAACGTTGACTTTTTATTATTTTCCTTAATTTAAGGGCATTTTTCTGGTAAAGGAAAAATGAAAATATATATATGTTTTTTTAGGCAACAAAATGAATAGTGTTTAAGGGAGTTGAAAATGTGATGGGGCACACTGGAAATCCGGGATTGGAATTTCCTTTTTCACTTCAGAGTACTAAAGTATTATTTCCCATCCTCGTTAAACTAAATAATGTGCAATTGAAAAATCATTCTGGACCTTTAAAATTTGAGGTGTTTTTACCATGTAGAATCAAACAACAAAAACTTTCAACGATCCCAAATTTTTTTTTTACCACCATCCAATGTCTGAAAAGGCGTAGAACGTGTGACCATAATTGACTTGTTTTGCTGTAGTCCGGCATGGTACTATGTTTCATCTTTCATTTTTTGTCTCATCAAGCTCCAATGGACTCATTTCATTGCAGTGGTGGTCATATCAATGGCACTTTATATTAGTTTCCTTCAACTCCAAAATTGTCATACCCTTTTTCAGGATTCCATGTGTTGATATCATTGATCAATCATGATGAGCTATTGTCATCATCTCCTATGCTTGGTAGGAAATAAAAAACTTCCAGAATGCAAATACTTGCTCGCACAAACTTTTTTCTTTTTTGGACACATTTCATGACTTTATGGTAATGAACATATTGAAAGAATGCTTATACGAGTATGTAGTTTTGGCATTGCAGCTAAATTATACATCTCATGTTTGATTATAATATGATCGAAATTTCAGATATATTGATCATGGAGTGAGTTATGAGTAATTGTTACTGCTTTTGCTATCCTCAAATGTGTTCAAACTCTTAAATGGTATCCCCTTGTGAACTTTTTTTATTCAATTGAGTTTCATGTAAACATAGTTGGTCGAAAAGGATCCAGATGCGGCTATAGTGTTGTTCTGGAAGGCAATAAATGCAGGAGATAGAGTGGATAGTGCCCTAAAAGACATGGCTATTGTTATGAAGCAGCAAGATAGAGCAGAAGAAGCAATCGAAGCGATAAAATCTTTCCGAAATCTGTGCTCCAAACAGGCTCAAGAGTCCCTAGACAATGTGCTCATTGACTTATACAAGGTTAATATCTAGTAGAATTTACTATCTTTAATTGGCTTGCTACACAGTGATGAGCTTGAATCTTTGAGCTTGAGTCCTTGACCTGTTATGTTATTATTTGGTGTTTCTGTATTTAAGTATTTGAAAAAAGAACGAAAATTCTCTGCCTATCTTTGCACGTGGTCCTAACCATTGAAAGCTCAACAGAAATTGGGAAGAGTTGAGGAACAAATAGAGCTACTGAAACAGAAGCTTCTGATGATTTACCAAGGAGAGGCCTTCAACGGTAAGCCTACCAAGATGGCACGCTCTCATGGACGGAAGTTTCAGGTCACCATCAAGCAAGAGACCTCCAGGATACTGGTACTTGAGTTGTTCAGACTTTTTTGGCACTTGTAATTATAGTATTGGCAGATGATTTCCTGTGATCGTTAATTATTTTCTTCTCATGAACAAAATCTGGCATTATGCTACTTTGGTCACAGGGTAACTTAGGATGGGCTTACATGCAGCAAGGAAACTACCTAGCGGCCGAAGTAGTGTACGGTAAAGCTCAAGAAATTGACCCGGATGCTAACAAAGCCTGCAACTTGTGCCTGTGCCTGATGAAGCAAACTCAATATAGCGAGGCACAGGCAGTTCTTGAGCAAGTGTTGCAAGGCAAGCTTTTAGGATCTGGTGAACCCAAGTTGCGAAACCGCGCTGAGGAGCTACTGAAGGAGCTGAAACAATGCCAGTCCACCATGTTGTCCTCGAATTCTTTAGGGTTAAAAATAGAGGATGCTTTTCTTGAGGGGCTTGACCAGTTGATGAACAAAAGGACACCGTTTAGATCAAGGAGACTTCCCATCTTTGAAGAGATCTCTCCTTTCAGAGATCAGTTGGCTTGTTGATTTTATATAATTCACTTGTTCATCGTTTGAATGTGGCCTGTAACAATTTTAAAAATGAGTGTAATAATGCATGTAAATACCCTTTTTGTCTGATGAGATGATACCTTGTGAGGCTATAGTGTTTGGCAAACTCGGTTTTAATTCATTGGTTTTAACTCAAATCGTGTAAAGCTCTCATATGTTATAGTATAAAGAAAAGTAAGCAACAGTATAAAGCTTTCACATGCTACAGTATTTTTAGTTCTAACTCTCAATTTCATCTCACTTTCTAAGCACTCTATTAAAATGACAATATTCTTCCCAAAGCTTGTCATGGGTTGCAATTTTGGTACTTTCGTTATTAGACATCAAATTTTGAATGACTTGTCCAGAAGGTAAGAAGAGAATATAAAAGAGTGATGGCAATGGGAAGGTTGCGATTAAAAAAGGAGGCAGTATCTGGGGATCGAGAGAGGAAGATTTTACATTTTTTTAATTTTAAAAATTTCACAGCGTGTTTGGTATAATTTTATTACACTACCCTCTACCAACAGTTACGTAAATTAGAATGTAATTAAAATAATTAAAAAAATTGACACATCATTGTAATAAAGTTATAAGAGGCCATTATTCTTTTTTTAAACTTGAAGGTGAGAAATTTAGATTCTTTTTCTTTAAGTAGAGTCAAGTGTAACTTTTACTGTAAGGTTATGTCAGATGTCATTATTCTTCAGTTGCCAAGTTTAAAAGTAACCCTATTTTGTAGTCTATTTGATATTTATATAGCTAATTTAGAAAATTGAAAGTGTTATTCGTGACTGATAATCATTGGAGAGATGCAAATTCATCAAAGCCGAAGACAAAACAATCCAATTAACATTAGGATTAATAATGATATCTTGATAGAGACTGCCAAATTTACCAAATTGGTGATCGTTGTGGCTAAACAAACATTTGTCTTTTTAGGTACAATAGATCAAGCGATCAACAAGTCTAAACAACTTTAGGTGGAAATTAACTTTTCCCCTAATAAAAGCGACTGTCTTGATTTTTATGCATTACTTTGCCCACCCGCTTGCTCAATTGCACCTTCTAGTTAGTTCAAATAGATTGTACATTCCAGTTTCTTGAAAACCAAAACACTACCGTAGAAAGAGAGAGAGGTAAAATCGACATCCAAATTCGTATCCACAGAGCAGATTTCATTTTCACACTTACAATTGCAATAACCATAGTGCTCAAAGTAGAAAGCTTAATAGCACAAAAACAACAGTAAATGCTAGAAAGTGGCCGAAGAAAATAACCGGATAAACATTAGCATTTCAAAAGGTCATACAGACTTGCAATGGTCCAAATAATCCTCTATCACATCTTACGACAAAACATTCAATTCACAGATCATATAACTACCTAGACAAGGTAAAGCAAGGCCGAGTAACTATACAATGAATCCAAAATACCAAACCTACCACATCCCATATGGCTATCAGCAGGGAACGGCTATAACATAATCGGAAAAGACCCCTTAAAGAGACTCCAGTGCAGTGGAACGGCAGCCCAAAGACTTCAGATGCGTGACAACAGAAGGGTATCCACAGGATAGCTCTGTGCAATCTAACACTTGAAACCATGACAAACAGATAAAATGATGATGAGAATCAAGGCAACGATTATTCCCAAAACGATCAATTTTATCTTCATATTCTGGAACCACATCTTCCTTCTTATCTTAGTGCCCTGCTGTCTGAAATCTTGAGCCTGTAATAGAACATCATTATATCAAGCAATTGAAAGTACATCCGGTTCATCCAACAATCTTTAATACGAAACCCAAAGTTTAATTTGCATTCTTTTTTTCACCCGAACTATGGTTGGATATGCGCAATAGCTCTTAGACATGGAACTTAAATCCCATAGTCAATGAACCTTTCTAATAATGACTGACCTGGGAGCGAAGATTCTCAGTTTTGTCCACCAACAATTCAATCTTCTCACCACGGTCAAGAACCTAAATACCGGACAAATAGCAAAAAAATTATAAAAAAGAGACTGTAAATTATCTTTATGTACAGACAAAAGTAACCAAAGAAAAGTTGCAGAAACAAGCCCTTAATAGAAGGGCTAGTCAGAAACAAGCATGAAAATCAATAAGTTTCTTGGCTCAATTTCAACTACCAAACTGACTATACAACAGTTACAGGGGAGGGGATTAGAGGCAAGCAGCAGCCCTTTCTCTACCTTCTCTATATTTTCCATCATAACACCCTTGACTTCAGAAACTTGAGCCTTCACTTTTGCAAGCTTGCTAATCTCTTCAGGATGGTCCACACAATATTGCATGTGCTCCTTCAATTTGGACCTACAAAATTGATTAAACAGTTAGCATGTTCATTAAAACGCAAAACAAAATATCTATGAAAAAGGATGCATATATAAATACCTAAACTCCTTGTTAAGGCCATGTGCTACAGCAGTTGCTGCCTTTCCTCCACCATATCGTTTGTTGAAATCTTCCTTAACTCTCTCCAAAAAGGCAATGGGAATTTGTCTACCAACAGATTCTACTGCAACTACACAATAGGCTGCAGAGGCCAAAAAGGGAGAGTTAGAAAGTCCTTCATATGTAAGAGATGGAAGATTGTAAGGAAGAATTCAGAACTCAACAATAATAGGTGAAATGGTCAATCAAAATCATAATCAGTAGGGTACTTTGATTAAAAAACTGCCACTAAAATCAGTGTTGCAGACCACCATTCACGAATAATTTTACAAATCTCTGTTATAGTAATTAAGAAACATCTGTGCTTTTCTTTCGTTCTATTTCCATTAAACATAAGTTCTGGAATTTTACACAGCTCGATTCCTTCCTCCTCTGCAAATGGTCATAGGTAGAGAAGACCAGAATCAACAGTTGTACGTTTCATACAAGGTATTTCAACCCATAGGCTGCTAGCACAGTCACTAATCTTTCCAAATAACTCTGTTAAGTTAACCTCATAAATTTCTTTCTAAGCTTGCTTCAGTCTCCAGACTAGATTTTTCTCCAGCTAAGACACAAGGAACAAATAGTTAGGAAATTTCCACTAACTTGCCCAAATCCCCATGAACATATGCTAAATTCCTATGCATCTAGTACCATTAAAGCTTATGGGGACACAAACTTGTGCAAAGGTACAAATCTTCAATCGGAAACTTGTTTCTAAAATTCGCTTAAAGTTCTATCGACTAGTCAGAATTAGTCTTAAAGAAAATGGAATTAGTAAGACATATCAAACTAGATCCGATACATTAAATACAACAAAACTTTTGACGATGTGCTCCATGGTTCCAAATTTGAAAGTTAAACCCTTATGCTAAGATGGTACCAAAATTTTCTGAGCAATAAAACAACCAATACTATTTAATTCATATATAATTTGGTTCTCTAAAGCCATGCATTGCTCCAAGAGATCGATCAATATTCAGCCATTGCATATATTTCTCAAGATAAAACATATCTAACTGATCTATAAACTTCAAAAGAACCATTTCCCTCAGATATATTCCCATTTCCCTCAGATATATTCAATAAGTATTCTTTCTCCAGATTCAAATGCTGCTCTCCAACGTCCAAAGATATAGATACCGATTCGATAGAAAACAAAAGGAACTCATATTTGTCCTCTACTTTTTTGCTGGAACTATAACGTACATGTCTAAATCCATTTACTTTTTAGATCGTCATAAAACATGGACCTCTAATCAGCAAATCCCGACACAAAATCTTCTCCTAATTGCAAAACGCATTAATCACTAACTCTCTCTGTCTCTCTCTCTCTCCAATTCCTTATCCACAAAGCAAATGGATTTGCAAAACCAATGAATCTCTCTGTTCTCACAAAAGAAAAAAAATGAATCATCCCAAAAATACCACATATCCAAAGGATCCTTAGAAAAATGCAACGTAAAATAAAAAGACAAAATCGACATGACAAAACAGTTTTCCTTGTAATTTCAAATTCACGAAAGAATCCGATGGATCACGAAAAAGGAAAAAAAAAAGTCAACGAAATGAACAAATCTAATGAAAACCAAATCAGATTCAGATTTAGCCAAGAAACGAAATTCAAAAGAAGCAAAAGAAAAAACCACAAAAACATGTTATCAAAGCGAGCACAAACAAAGATCTTGTTAGAATCACAATAACTCACTGAATCCGTTTTCGACGAGGTAATTGAAAGTATGTCCATCGCAATTGTAGGTGAACTTGTTGTTGGAAGCCGGGAGCTTCTGGAGGCATTGGGAAGCGATGCTCGTGAAATTCCCGGTGAACTCCGTGTACTCGGCGAGGATCACCGTCCCTCGGGCGACGAAGCTGTAGATCAGAGACTGTTGGCCCATCTCCAAAGAAAAGCCTAACCCTAGAAATCAATCAACCGAAATCGCTCCAGAGAAGACGAAGGGGAGCAGAGAGAAAGAGAGATGATCCGATCGCAGAAAAAAAGTGCTGGATTTGCGCTGGAGAAAGAAGGCGTGTTAATATATGTATGTCAATGTGTGTGCGTATATATGTATGGCAATTTTGTCGGCGAACAAGTGCAAATTTAGAATTATATAAAAGGGGAGAATATAGAGTGAGAGAGGAGAGAGAAAATGGGGGTGCTGTGGTTTAAACTTAGGAAAAAATGAAAGTGAAAATGGTAAAGAAGGAAATGATTCAAATGGAGACTAGGTTTGGTCTTCTATATAGGTTTTGTTGGGAATGGGAAGTGGTAAAAAATTGGAAATAATGGGAAAGAAATGTCTTCTATCAGCTGTGGGTGGCTCACGCGGTTCTTTTGGAGTTGGGGCACGCCTTCGAAACAAGGCCGGTTTTTTTATATGATTTAAATTGGTATTTAAATTTATATTTAGATGTGTATTTAAAGTGTTAATTTAAATAGAGAATAAAAATAAAATTTATGTTTGAATAAATAGTGAAAAAAAATTGATTAATTAACAAACCTAATAGAATCGCAATGTTTATGATCCTAAAAAACATATAATATGGAGTTAACTTATTCCTCTCTTTGTTAGGAAAGCAATGAAATAAGAATAGTCTCAATCAAATATCAAATAAAAAAATTATGATTTTTTTTCTTAAATATAAAAGAGAGAATTTTAGTTTTTGTTATAGCAAATATATCCAAGCCTAAAAAGTTTAAGAGGGGTTAGAACTTTGAAAACTTGAATTCAAAGGATTTATTTGATTTGAATTTTGAGAAAAATAAATATGTATCCAAATGATCCTAAAGATTTTAATCTAAAGAGTTAGCCGAAGAAACTAAACAAACCAGGCTTAACATTCACACTGTATTAAAAACAAAAAAAACAAAAGAGAAACCCCCTAAAAAAACAAAAAGCAAAAAAAATTATTATTTGTACTGATTTTTTTTTTTTAATTTGCGGGGATGTTGCTTAACTTTTTTATAATTAACAAGTTAGGCTTTAAAATTTTAATTTTGACATTCAAGATCTAAGTTTGACTATTTATGACAAATAACAAATAGAAATTAGAGTTCATAGCAAAAAAAAAAAAAACAAAAAAAAAAAAAAAAAACAAACAAAAGGAAATTAGAATCACAAATGCCAAAACAAAAAATTCAGAGTCTAACTTATCAAGCAGTAAAAAGCTTAGGTTGGATTGGCGGTTTTTAAGGGAAATTATGTTGAGGATGGCATTTTCGACATCTTGTGTTGATCGGGTTATGAATTGCGGTTGATAGTATTATCTTTGGAAATGCAAATGAGGAGAATTGTGCGGCAATTAAAGAAGTTTTATTGAGGTATGAGCAAGCTTCAGGACAAAGCAATAAATTTTCAAAAGTCAGCCCTAATGCATACTTTGGGTTACCATCTTTTGTGGGATGGGGTAAGAGGCGAGTGTTTAATCGTATTAAGGAACAAGTTTGGAAGAAATTACAGCTATAGAAGCAGAAATTATTCTCAGTTGGAAGTAGAGAAGTTCTCATCAAGGCAGTTGCTCAAGCTACCTCTAAATATGCGATGAGCGTGTTTAAGTTCGTTTCTACCTTTTATGTTGCTAGATTTTGGTAGGGAAGGGGAGTTGATAAGAAGAAGATCCATTGGTTAGGAGGCGGAAGTTACGTAGAAGGAAAAATGAGGAGGCATGGGATTTAGAGAGATGAAAGCTTTCAATAGGGCCCTTCTTGGAAAACAAAGGGGGCGGATTTTCACTGGGCCCCTTTCTCTTATGGCAAGGGTACTTAAAGCTAAATTCTTTTCCAATGAGGATCTTTTTGGGAAAGGCATAGGTAGCAATCCCTCTTATAACTGGAGAAGTATTGTTTGGGTTCGAGATTTGCTTCAAGCCAGTTATTGGTGATGGAACTCAAATAAAGATCTTCAAAACACCTTGGCTCCCTCTACCTCATAGTTTTTTACCGATTACTAGGCCGCGCGAAGGGGGAGGAAATATATGTGTAGCCGATCTTTTTGATGACTGGGGATGGAATAGGACAAAAGTGTTTAATGTATTTTGGGAGATCGATCGGTAGATGGTGATAAGCATTCCTATTGGATGCTTTCGGTGCAATGATTGTGTGTTGTGGCATTATGACAGGATAGGCATTTACTCGGTGAAGTCGGGGTACCATGTATGGCGAGACAGGAAGAGACCAGCTCTTCAAATGAGGATGGTTTGGCTGCTCGGTGGAAGGTTCTATTGAGTGCTTGTATCCTTAGCAAGGTGAAAATTCATGTCTAGCATGCCTGTCATGAAGCACTGCCTACTAGGCTCAAGAAATATGGTCCTCTAGGTCGGTATGGGAAATTCTTACTAACTTTTCAGGTGAGCTGTTACTCACTCTGCATTTTCTTTACAGCTAAGGGTAGTAAGAAGGAGTAGAGACATTTTGTGCGTGCTTCTATAGAGCATGTCGATGGATTGTAATAAGCTAGCGTTTGAAGGAATTCGCGGTTATCCTTTAGGGTCCATTGAGCGTGCAGGTCGTCTTCTGGGGTGACTACAGCACAAGCGCAAAAGTTGAAGTGATAAAAATCTTCCTATGGCTCATCCGTGCACAAAATGGTAAGCTCCTCGGTGGGGTATGGTAAAGGTGAATGTAGATGTAGCAGTCAAGGATTGTTTGGACTTTGTTGGAATAATATTTGTGTTCGTGATGAGGAGGGTTTTGTCTTTGTGGAAGCAACCATTCATTTTCTCGGGAAATTCAAATCTCATGTGGGAGAATGCTTGGCGGTACAAGGAGTTTGTTTTGCGGTGAGCGGAGGCTTCCACAAGTGGGTCGTCGAATCAGATGAAATGAATGTTGCAAACGCAGTTTGAAATGCTGGTTCGCGAGCTCCTAAAACTTCAGTAATTGAGGATGTTCAAGAAGCTACTCGTCATGCCAATGGTGACTGTGTTTGCTACATTTCCTTTCTTTATTTATTGTCTCATTATGTTTGTCTTAATCAGGATGATTTTGTTGCCTACTATGTGACTAATTATGTTTGTCTTACTCAGGATGATTTTTTTTAAATAGGTGTTCCTCCTTAATTTACTGGCTCATTTGTACTCTCTAATATTTCAAATGAGTAATAAAATTTTCAATCCGACTTAAAAAAAAAGCTTAGGGTTCATTTTGTGCAGAGATTTAATTGTATTTGTTACTAATTGAAATATGTTTGTTATTGGACAACACGTTGTAATCTTTTAAATTTTAAGGTCTCGCTTTGTCCAAATTAAAAGTTTAGAGTCCAGATTGTCGAACATTGATAAACAACAGGACTAATATACAAATATACAACTTTTGAATAAACAATTGCAAAACATCTTTTTAAACATATTTTTACTGCCTTTCTTTCTAGGAGTTAGAGCCTGCTTAAAATAGCTTAAAAAACTATTTTGGGCTTATTTGTTCTAAAAATTGCTTTTGAACATGTTTGCATGCACCCAGCAAAAGTGTCTTTAGCTTTTATAATCACTTTTGGGACAAGCCAATTCTTTGGTCTTAAAAAAAAAAAAAAAAAGAGCTTATAAAATGCTTTTTTGCTACATTTTTTTACTTCTAATTTAAAAATAATAAACTAAAAATTTCATCCATATCCTTGATTTATATTACTTTTTAGATTAATTTCACTTTTCACCCTTAAACTATACAACTTATTCTATTTTGGCCCTTGAACTCTAAAACGTAGCAAATCAAACCCTTAAATTATTCCACTTGTCCTTTTTTGCCCTTCTATTAATAAAACTGTTAAATATTAATGGAATTAAGCCAATAATTTTACTTTTGACCCATAAACTATGCTACTTATCCTATTTTAACCCCTAAACTTTAAACTATAACAAGTTACACATTTAACTATAAAATTTGTCCTATTTTGACCCTTCCATAATTAAATCTAATGAATATTAAAATTGAAACAAATGATCATTTTGATCCTTTGGCTCTATATATGTTTTCAAAATTTATTTTGAAGTCAAAATATCTAAATTTTGTTTATCTATTTTATAAGTTTTACTATTTTTTTCTTTTTATATATAATTTTGTTGATAAAAGTTTTACATTTTTTTCTCAAAAAGTTTTATCAAATTTTCTCCATCGTATGTGTAAGATGAGTAAAAGTAAAAAAAAAAATTACCAAAAAATAAGAAAAAAAACACTGGATATATGGATGCCTAACAAAAAACGCATGTAGATAGTACAGTATAACCTACTTGTCATTTTTATGACTAAATTTTGAGGTTGAAAATTATATAAATGACATAATATAGAATACTTCGCTTAATCGGACTCAAAATAAAAAGTAAAAAAACCATCAAAATTTGTATTAGTTTTAAGTCAACAAAAATGTACATTTGTTTGTGAAATCCATATTTGTTGGTCTGAGATGCTTAAATTCAATTACAAAAGATTTAATCTTAACCATCAATTTATAATTAATTGTTCAGGTACACATATATATGTGGCTTAATTTGTAAATATTTAACAGATTTAGTAATTAAATGGCCAAAATAAGAGAAGTTTCATAATTTAGGGGTGTGATTTGTTATAGTTTAAGATTTAAGGTGAAAATTAGACAAGTTGCATAGTTGAGGGGGCAAAAGTAAGACCATTGTCTGAAGTCCGTAAATATTTAACGGTTTTATTAGCGGAATGGTCAAAATGAGATAAGTTGAATAGTTTAGGGGCATGATTTGCTACGTTTTAAAGTTCAAGAGTCAAAATGGGATAAGTTGTATAGTTCAGGGGCCAAAAATAATATCAATAAGAGTTTTTGACTTATCAAACATTTTTAGAACAAATTAACTCTTTGGTCTTATAAAAAGGGTATGTATGAAAAGGTCTTTGTTTATAGTTATAACCTTTAATTTAAGAATAACTAATTAGGATCTCATCTATATCGTTTAATTACATCACTTTTTATATTAATAAAATCTTTTCACTTATTTAACCAAACATGTTTTAAAGATTTTTTGAAATTAACAAGCATTTTTTTGTGCATTATCCAAGCAATAATTAAAAAGCTTGAGCTTATATATTTCTTTTCTTCTGTTACTAAAATAAAAGTATAAGCTATCCCAAATCAGCCTTTAATCTTGCCTTTGTTTGTAAAGGGTCAAAAATAAAAGGCTCAGTGTCCAGCATGTCACCCATTCAAAGAGTGATCTAATTAGGTTGGGGAGCCTCCGCTTCAATTAAATATATTATACCTTCGATTCTGTCCGCAAATGAATAAAAAATCTTATTTAGTAAAAAAAACTAAGAATTCCAGGACTTTTACTACGGAATAAAATTAATAAGAGTGGTTATAGATATAACCTAGTAGTAAATTTATACTTGATTTTATCAAAAAGTGTAAAGTGTAAGTCTATGCCCCAAATAAAAAAATAATAATAACAATTATATTTTTCTAAGACGTTCAAATTTTTCGATATATGAAGTTTATATTTATCATATTTTTTTAACACAAGTTTTATCAAGTGGGATTCTAAGATAAGATTACTTGTATCAAAAAAGAGAAAACAAAAAAAAAATGCACAAAATGTTGCAATTAAGTCGCTCTTTTTATTACACTAATTAAAAACCACGTGGGAAACAATTTTGTAAGATCATTATTTGAATATTTATAAGTATCATTCTTTATAATGTCGAATACTGAAAACAAAAATTGAGTATAGACAGAAAAATATTTTTATTGAAACATTGGAGGAAAATTTAATTGTATATGACTTTTAAAAAAAAAAGGAAAAAAGAAACAAAAAAATTAAGACATACATATATGAAAGAAATTATTTTAATAAAAGTAAAGCAAAGAAAAAAAGTATTTTCTAGAAGTATATTGTAAAATTATTGAGCTGTAACAAAAACATTTGGCAAATAAACAACACATGACTCATCGTGCACATATGAAATTGCATATGAGCAGATTAGGCATAAAAAGTAAGATGATAAATTGCTCTTTATTCACCAATTTGTTAATTAGAATTTGCAGATTTTATTTCATATATTTTAGTGACTTGTCACGTGATAAACATAGACAGAATTTAGCATAAAGGGCAAAAAATGAGAACTCATCTTCATATTATTTACGAGGCTTGATAAGAATTGAAGCATACACTTTCAATTAATTATTGATCAAAAACTGAAATTAAAAAAAAACATTAATTATGCATTCTACGCTAAAAAAAAATGATAAGATTCAAATTAACATGTTACTCATAGTAATAACACTAGTATTATATAATAACAAATTATAACGACCCTCCTTACATGATCGTTACTTAACTTTATAATCTTAATATTTAAACATATTTTAATATGAGGCCCTTAAATTTGCGGAATAATTTTTTTAAAAAAAACAAACATAATAGTATTAATTTATCAAACGTGTTCAAAACGTAATAACAATTATTTTTTTTAACATAACCATAGTGTCTAAAGACTTAATTCATTGCATCATATATTTATTTCTTAAATCGTAGCTGTATTAATTTCTTAGAACTTATCCTTTAAACATAAAAATAATTATTTAAAAACTATTACTTTTAACACATATTTTTATTTAAATAAATCTATTTCGAAAACAATTTGAAATTGAATATCATTATAAAATCTTATTTGAAATGCTCTTTAATGCTTTTTTAGATTATTTATATATTTTACTTGTAATTTATTATCTTAAAACTAACATAATAATTTTCTTAAAACTTAGTCTTTTTAAAACTAAATATAAAAATAATTTCTTATAATTTATTTATTTAAATCTAACATATTAGTTTTCTTAAAGCATGACCATTTATATTTTCATAATAACATATTCATAAAAGAAATTCATTAAAACGTTACTTATTCTAACATAAAACTTGTACAGTCATTTTTACTCTAAATGATCTTATAATTTTCTTACTTAAAGATTCATGCGTATCTGTTGCATTTTCTAATACAACATTTTTAAATCTTAACATTCTATAGACAAGGATTGTATGACTACAACCCTAGTTTCCAAAAAGCTTACATACATAATCTTGTTTACTTTTTAATGCATGCTTAATTTCATAAAATAAAAACATGCATAATTTCGTAAACTTATAAATGCAAAAATGTTACATTTGTGTGAGCGGTATCCTATTTCCATCTCCATTATTCGTCCTCCACTCACCATTGTCTAGTCAAGTGATGCTGACAGGTTGCTTACCTACAATGTAACACACTTAAATGAGCTTTTGCTCAGCAAATAGGAAGTTCAACTCACAAAACAAATCTGAAGATCATTTGATAAATCAATGCATGATCATTTTATGCTTGCTTATTTATTTGTTTTTTGCTCAGTTATTCAAACTTTATCTTAACTTACTGTTTGGGTCCAGGTGATCGTACCAGTTGCACCGTGATCAACAAAATGTTAGGGTTTGTAATGTCCT
Source organism: Artocarpus hirsutus (assembly GCA_946598075.1). Classification (NCBI taxonomy): domain Eukaryota; kingdom Viridiplantae; phylum Streptophyta; class Magnoliopsida; order Rosales; family Moraceae; genus Artocarpus; species Artocarpus hirsutus. The sequence goes on along the minus strand of CAMOHE010045199.1, from coordinate 56,265 downwards.
AACAACACCGTGACCATCTATAATTTATTACTTTAACATGAAGCCTTCCCGTGGATTAAGAGGTTGGTACGACACATTTAACTTATCTTACTTTGTTTCACTTATATTATCATGTGTATGCAGTATGACATGTTACTACACTACATATTAATACTAAAAACATGCTTGATTGAAAGCAAGTAAACAATATGTTTTAGTACAGCATACATCGTTCATAACTTCAGAAGATGCTAACTCATCATATCTTGGATACATATATATGTCATGATTATAGCAGGGCATATCACTGAACATGCGTTGCATATTTTTAGAAATCATGTAAAAACAGTTTGATTTAAAAACTATTTATGGTGTAGGCGAGATTTCTACTCACCTATTTCAGTGAAGTAGGCTTCCCTATAGATTCTAAATTTCTTCTTTTCCAATGGAAACAAATCTGTATAAAACACCCATTTGGAGTGTCTAAGAATACTTTATTATATGCTATTTAGATTTTAGCATAACCATAAGAATTTGATCACTCTATTAGATCATAATTTCTTTTATCAATTGATCATGGATTTCACCATTTCTATCACAAGGATTATTTTTACTAAATCCTCATAATATTTAAACTTTTCCTTAATTGTCATTTGTTCATATCCAAGTTGATAATTAATTAATTTTAAAACAATTAATTAATTATCTGCCATCATGAAATATGTGAGACTTTAATCCATTTAGACATTTTCTAAATTCATCATTCTTAACTTATGTCCTAATTGGGCTTATTTTAAATTTATTTAATGGGTTCGTAATTGTTTTTAAGCCTATAAGCCCAAAAATGACATCGTAACATCATGTATATTCTACTGATAGATTGTGTTTCACATGGCATTTTAGACTAAAAAGGGCGTTCAACCTATGCCTAACATCATGGCAATAAAGCTTTATCGTGTCGGGTTTTTTAGCTTGCTGACATACTATTTAAATGAAAACTCTTAAAGTTTATCTTTAAAATTCTTATCCGTTTAGCTTAAAATTTTAAATAAAAATGGCTTTATAAAATAATGCCCGAAATTGTTAATCCACTAAATCTTGGGCCTATATAACCTTTCAAAAGTATTGTGATTTCTTGGTTTAGTGAAAAATCAAATTTTAAAGTCACGCAATCGTTGTTTATAAAAATTGGTACTGGAAGATTAGTTTGGAAAATTTACGTGAAATTGTATAGTAAATTCAGTTTTTCTTTTAGAGTTTTTCCTCCATAAAAGTCACTTGTTTTTAAATGTTTGTTTCAATAATTTTCTTGTTTCTTTTTTTTTTAAGTCCCAGTTACCATTTTTCTTTGGCAAAATTGCTTCCGGTTAAAACTTTAAAATTTTTACCCATTAAAAGTTTTGACTATTTTTATTTTTCCAATTTAAAATCCAATTTAAAAGCTGTATTTCACAAAACTCTCTCTACAAAAGTTCTTTATTTTGTTGCAAACTAAAACTTTCATGCTTTGCAAAAATTGCAATTTGACCTCAAAACGACCCGAAACTTTAAAGTAGTTTTTTATGCAAAATCGTACTTTTTTTAGGGATTGTTTTGAAAAACTGTCTATAACTGTATTTTAGAGGCAGATTTTGGAGAAAATTTCTCCACAAGAGTTGTTCGTCTTGTCAAAATCTAAAACTTTTGTGTTTGGTAAAACATAAAATTTGAAACTAAAATAGCCCAAAAATGGCAAAACAATTCCAGCACTACTGGAACTGTTTGGCAGTTTTTTTTGCAAACTGCATTTAGGCAGTTTTTAGACAATTTTTTAGGCAGTCCAATAAAACTGCTCATAAAGCCTATTTAGAGTCAAAATTATATTTTTTTTGTAGTCACGAGTTTTTGTTCAAAATGTCAAAAACTAAAAGTCTCGTGTTTAGTAGAGTTTTAAAAATCGATTCTAAGGCATTCGTTTATACGTTCAAAGTTTGAGGAAAATTTTTTTCGCAAACCAAAGCTTGTAAAACATAGTTCTAACATGTAAATACTAACTTTTTATATGGCATACAAGCATAAACTTAACTAATTAACACATAAATAATTATTACAACATGTTTCCTTACCCAATCATTAAATCTCTCATAAAGTTATAAACTTTAACCTTAAGAAATTTATGGGGAAGTTTAGATTAAATTACCCTTCATGAAAATTCTTGGGTGGGTGGTCTTAAGGCTTCTATCACCACTCTTTTTCCTCTTCTTGATCACACTAAAAAAAAACTCAATCATGTAAAAATCTAGCTTGTTTTAGTCATCACATAAATGCTATCTAAGCAACATATTTTCTTTCCTTTGCTAAGGAAGATGGAGAGAAAGAAAAGGTGTAGATATTACCTTGGCTTCTTCTTCTACTTCTTCTTTGTTGACTCTTAATTTTGTGATTTGAAAGTGGTGGAAAATAGTTTGGAATTTGGCTTGTTTTGGATTTAGGCTTTAGGAGGAAGTTTGGAAACACAAAACTTCCTTTCTTGGAGGCCTTGGAACACATGGTATAGTAGAGAAAATGGTGAGGGAAATGCTTGGTTAGTCGGTGGAGGTGGAGAAAAGAAAAGAAAATAGAATGGGTAGACCTTTTAATTCTTGAGGATTTGATATTCAGTGGAGAGGTTTGGAAACAAGTGGAGGAAAACAACCAAAATTTTTTTTTTCCTTTCTTTGATATTCTAAGTTCACTCGGTGGAGAGGAATTTGGAGTAAGTAAAGGGAATTTTTTGTTTTCTTCTCTTGGAGTGCACTTGTATGCATGTTGATGAAGAAGAAAAGTAAGAAACTTTTCTTAGTATTGCACGGGTAAAGGAAATTAAGTGGGAAAGGATTGAAAAAAAGTATGACTATTGGCTTAGTAACATATTTATGTATATTGGCTTAATCTACTTAACCCATTTAATTCATGGTTAATTAGTCTTTTAAGTGGCTTTGACAACTTTAAAATATGCTAATCCCTTGCTAATGGTGGCCCCGTGGGTAAGGTTGAGTGAAGTGCAAGTTTTGCTCTAATAATGCCAAAGGACAATCATCGTGGGTGGAGGCTAAATTTAAGGGATTTCTTGTCCTTGGCTTATTCTTGCAAGTTACTCCTTAAGCAGATAATTTTTATACTATCAGCAATGACTAACTTAGCTGATAGAAAATTTTATTACTTGACAGGTCTTCTCCTATATATATATATTTTTAAATACTATGACACGCCAACCACAGTATGAACCAATAACGATATAAGTTCAATCGCGTACCGATTTTGATTGCATTAAGTCTAGAAATTTATTTTAGACTTAATAAAAATCTAAACATGACTTTTTCAGTATCTAAACTATGTAATGACATAGTTTTTGACAGTGTCACTATCCGAGTTTGCATAGTATTTTCTGTCATTACGGCTACTCGCGTAGCTCCATTTTTGACTAAATTGACAATTAAGGATCTAATTCACGTTAGAGTATTTCTTGACACACTGTTAACTTAGTATTGCACCATAAATTTCTCATAATTAAATATCCTAGGTCCTTTATAGATAAATTTCTTCCGCCTTAATAACAGTAGACTTTATCAGTCTTTTTATGAAATTTCAATAGTTAATTAATTTAACTATAGAATGAATTATAGAACTTTTGGAACATTTATAGGTTAATTCTGTAAATTCTTCAAGCACACATTTCATACATAATTTTTCTAGGAAAATTCTTGATTAAATATATAAATTACGTTATTTAATTTTAGGATTTTCTTGGTCATTACACAAATTAATATACTTATTATACTCCTATAATCAAACCAATAACAAACTAACATTTAATTCTAATCCTAAAATCAAGCATATAACAGTAACATTATAGATCATATATTAAACCCCGAACCTTTGATTATTCTAATTGTGAACCTAAAAAATAAAATTAAAAACATACAAATATTATCATTCTATTCCTAAATTCAAACCAATTATAATAATGTTTTACATCACATACTAAACCTGAAAACTTTAAGCTTTAATAATTTTTCCATTACATTTTGTTTTCACTTTTGTAGCACAAAAATTTTTCTTTTTCACAAAAATCAATCTCATAACATATTTTATTTTCCCTTCTTTCTCAATAAAATGTGACCACAATATTCAACCTAAATATTATTTAAAAAAAGTATAATTTTTTAAAGACTATCATTGAGCTTTAAGTAATTTTCATTTTTAAATAAATTTTTTATACTTGTGTCTTCTAAAATTATTTATTTATTATTAAATAATATCATTATTTAATAATTATAAATTAATTCATAATTAATTTATTTTGAGTGATATTTAATTTAGAGTTCCATAATTCTAAATTAATTAATTACACCAATAGTTCCACTTGTCCAATCAGTGTTTGCAAGGATGGCAGGGTGACTAATAGACCTATAATTTCAAGCACCAATAAAACTAATATATTAAATAAACTCTTTAATAAATATATTACACTTTTATTAATTCTAATGTAACTCTACTAATTACTTGGAATTACACTCTTAAAATTATAGATATATAATTACTCATTTCTTATATATAAGTCGATCCTCCATAAATAATGCATAATTAGAACTAGGTAAAATCCATTAATCTCTCTAATTACTTTTTTATCTTTGAGTGACATTGATCCTCTAATGAATAATGAATTCATGAACTTAATCATAAATTCAACACTCATATTATTCAAGCCCCGAATCAATATTCAGGAGAGTTATTTATCTGCTCCTCGTTAGAATAAAATGGACTCCATCTTGTAGTATTAACGTTCTTGGCTACTTACTTCATTATGCCTCCAAAATACAAGGGATAGGAATATATCCTCAAATCCATATTGAGTAAATCAAAAGACAAAAATCCACAAATAGAAGTCTGCTAATAGCTCACGATTAATATCATCTTCTATATGACCATCGATCGATGTGATTAGAACTTGCTATATTTAACATAAATTATTAGTTGTTCATAGCACATCATAACTTCGTCCTACATAATCTGATTATGTACAGTGCACTTAATTAATAACTTACTATATTAATGGTTCGAATAAAACCATTCTATTCTTAATGGAAATGACCTGTACTAGTAACGCTTAATTAAAGATTTTATACTTTAATTGAATAATTAATTACATATTACAGACTATTTTAATTGTCATTTTTAAATATTGTCCTCTGATATATAATACTTATATACAATTTTTACAGTCACATTGATAATTATAGAATTTTAATGATATTCATATAGT
>CAMOHE010045199.1:0-50766 GCA_946598075.1 Artocarpus hirsutus | reverse complement strand
AATTATCAATAAAAATATAATTAAACATATAACATAAATGACATGAACATTTGAGCACATCAATTCCATTCGAGCGTCACCTGTCATAACTCTTAAAATAAATGGTTAGCACCATTTATCATATATCATAACATATCATGAGTATAACACTTATCAACGTCATTAATATAACATTAACATCGTCATTAACATAACATAACATTTAACGTCGTTATTTATCATAGCATTATCCGTTACATGAAATTAGGCGGGCGTTACAAGTAACGCTTAATTAAAGATTCTATACTTTAATTGAATAATTAATTACATATTACAGACTATTTTAATTGTCATTTTTAAATATTATCCTCTTATATATAATACTTATATACAATTTTTACAGTCACATTGATAATTATAGAATTTTAATGATATTCATATAGTCTTCAATAATACATACACACAAATATAATAAGAAATTCATCTTTTTATCTATAAATATATCATTTACAAAATATTATATACTTTAAAGGCATCTATCCTAACAACTTCTTGACATAAAATATTAATTATGTGTCATTATGTTTTAAATTATTTAATTAATAAAGATATGCAACTAATACGAACATTCTTATGAGTATTGTTTTTAAATAATAATAATTAGATAGGAAAAACAAAATAGGGATACATCTAAAGAAATATAGATTAATATTAACATACATAGAAAAACTAAAAAGAATTACATTAACAAAGGATTACCCTATAGAGGATCTTTGGCAAAATAAAAAATAAAATACTTAAAAGATTAAGCATGGGCTTGTTTGTTAGTGAGTCAATTAGAAAAACCCAAGATATATTTTAATACGTTGGCACAAGTGAGAGGAAAAATGCATTTCCAAGTAGTATATAGTAATTAAAATTATAAATAGATATGAACACATTTAAGAGAAGATATTTTATTGGGGCAAAATAACAGAACAATGAGGAAGTAAAAAAATAAAGAAATAAACTTTATTGTCACACTGTTTATGTGGAAGGATTTATATTTTTTTTATGTGTATGTGATTTTGACTAGATATTTATGTTTTATACTAAGTATAGTGGTTGCTTAGTTTCTTAAATTAAAAAATAAAAAATAATAGCTATAAAAACTACTCTTTACTGTCACACTGTGTATGTTAAAGAAATAATGTTAACTTTTAGTGTGTTTGGCAAACAAGTTTGAACTAAAAAAATGAGAAAAAATAATATGTGAGAGCTTTACACTATAGTAGCCTTCTGTTTTATATTGTAGCTACTGAGAATTTTATACTATGGAAGGTTTGAAGTAAAGAGTTTGAACTAGTGTGTGAAATGGAGGGTTTTTCTTAGGCCTTTTATTTCTCTCTATAAAGAAAAAAAAAGTATTACATAATGAGAATAAATTCAAATAAAGAAGTATTATACTTGTGTATTTCTAAATAGAACAAATGAGGTTGTTTTTAAAAAAAAAAAAGAAAAAAAAAGAAAAATGTCTATCCAAAATAAAACGAATGAAGTTGTAAAAGAAAAGAAAAACAAAGGAAACCAAAAAAAAAAAAAAAAAGAATGTAAAAGAAAAGAAAAGGAAAAATGTCGAAAAAATGAAAACCCAAAAAGCGAAATTAATGAAAGGGAAAATGTAAAAAAGGAGAGAAGACGCACGAAATATTGACTCCGATTCTGTATGGAATTTAAGAAAACATTTATTAAAAGGAAAATGATGCTTAAACGTGATGTATTATAAGAAAAAAAAAAATTATTTCACTAAGGTAATTAGGATAACAAAAGTAGTCATAAAGATCATGTTCAATATTTAAAGGACGATATATATAAAGATATTAGTTTATATTAGGATAAGTTAAAAGAAGAAAATATTTTAATGGTATATTTTAAAATAAAAAAATTGAGATGGTAGGAAAAAAGCAAAAGGAAAAGAAAAGGAAACTACAGAAAAAAAAAAAAAGAAGAACAAAAACTTAAAAAAAAAAAGAGAGGAAGAAACGGCTAAAAAAAGAGTGTAGACAACAGATATTCACTAGCCTATTTCTTTTTTTTTTGGTGAACCATCCGGTATCCGAACCCATCACGTAGAGGCACGAACCCACATAAAGTGTCCCTCAACTCTAGCGGGAGTAAACCCGACTAATCCGGATTCGAGCCGGGTCGAACCCATACGGGGAAGCTCTCCCAACACCTGTTTTTCTATACACAAGACTCGAACTCGAGACCTTACTTAAGGGAGAATGGGCTCCTTGCCACCCAATCCCACATATTGTTGGTATTCACTAGCCTATTTCTACTCTGACTCTCAGCGTGTCTATTCGTATCTAAGGCAACAATTGGAGTAACCTTATATGTTATAATATTTTATTATAATATTTTAATATAATTTTTTTTACATTTATAATGAAAATACTTGTTTTAGAATAAATAATATAGTGAAGATAAATTATATTTTGGCAAATGCTACAAGGTTTTTTGTCGGTTGGATCTACATGGAATGGTTAAAGACAAACAAACTTAGCATTGCTTTAGTGAATCCACACACACCCAATCTAATTTATTAAAAACCTAAAAACAAAAAAAAAAAAAAAGATTAAATCTCCTTCATTGTCACTAGTGTAAGGGGTCATCGCGGCTCAAACCATGACAACAAGTCAGACCCACCTTGGATCACCCTATCGCAATGGTTGCTTTGCACCGTCACACATGCGAAAGGGGTTGACTCTCCACCACCTCCATGGGCTGTGAGAAAGAGGTCATGACAATCGTGAGGATCGCAATTCTGTTACGACAATTCTCTATGGGTTACAAAAGCACGGTTTTTGCGGCTGCAAATCGTCTCTTGGGGTTCCACCGCCGCTCCCCTCTTATTCAAATCATAGATCTCATCACAAACTTATCACGTTCCCATTGCCACTTCTCATCCCTAAAGTGATGCCACCACTAGAGGAGGGGTCCTCTTCTACCTCCTATCATCAATCGCTTAACTCCAAGTCCGTCACCCTTGGTCGTTGATGTCGCTACCCCCGTGTCCAAGTCCTATCAAATTTTTCATGGTTTTGTTAGTGTTTTTAATTATTTTTTAATTGCTAGATTTAAAAATATTAGGATTGGATGAAGTTGTGTTTATTTTTGTTTTTATAAGTATGCGATTTTACACCATTGATTTTTCATCCGATGGCTAAAATAAAAGGGTCTCATCAATGAGAATTTTTAGAAGTTCTCAGCATAGCAGCTCCCTTACATTATAATTATTTTATAACATTCTTAAAATTATATAAAATATCACTAAGCATTATTTAATATTTTAGTTGAATATTTTTATCATGCAAACAACATTATTTACATTTAGTTATGTTTGTAATTATTGCCTCACTATTTCAATTAGGCTTGTAAGTTTGATGTTAATGTATTTTAATAATTTTTTAAGCATAAAAAGTAAAACCTCTATAAATAAATATTGTTGTAATTAGGAAAAAATATTATTTTAAAGATGTTATTTATTTATCGATAATGAATAATTTATTAATTTATCGATAAATGAATAATTTATTAAGTTACAAAAAGTTTTATTTTTAATTATATTTGTACATGTACCTTTTCTTCTACCAAGATTCATGCATGTGTTACAAATAAGAATGATAATAGTATGTGATCAAAAATTAATATGTGTATTGCAAAAGTTGTCATGCACATTATTCACAAAAATTATTATTGTTATAGAAGTCCAGGATTGACGTATATGTACGTACATGTAGTATGAAGGTTAATAAGTACTTGGACATATAATAAATGTATTTTTCAAATTTAATACCATGGTAGATGAAGTATTTCAAGATGTTTTAAGTACATACTAGAGTATCAACTTTATACATAATTATCAGATTTATTTTTTTTTAGTAGACTCTAAATAATTTTAATTTTTTTCCATGGATTCTCATTTAAAAAAAAAAAAAAAACTACATTGACTAATGAGATAAGGAGAGCATTGCGTGAATATAAAAAGGAGCATCCCTCTTCAAGTCAAAAAGATTTGTAACAATGGCTCCAACAAAAGTTTTAGCTCTCTGTCAGTCAATCAATAATATCTAATACTTTTAAAAGTTTAGCAGAATATTTGTCCAATGAGATCAAGAATAGCAATGTTTAGAGACATAAGTCGGCAAAATGTCCTTAGAAAAAGTATTGAACGAGTGGTTTCTTCGATATCAAGACAGAGTGAATATGATTGAAGAAATGATCCAAACCAAGGCAAAAGAGTTTCTATAGTAAATGTATGGCGACACTGATCCAAAATTTAACTTCTCAAGTAGTTGGCTAAAACGGTTAAAGACAAGACTTGGAATTAAATCTTCTCAAAGATTTGGTGAAAGCAGTTCAGTTGTCATGGAGAATATTGAAGTTGTTTTACCAAGCGTACAAAGTAATGATGGCAAGGGGTAAAGGACTTACCCTCGGCTATGGCAGCTGCAAAAGGCTTTGTGGATTACACGACACCAATGCCGAAAAAAGAGAATGGTAAGCCTCAAGATGGGAAAAATGACGAGTCTTCAGAGGACAATAAAGATGCAAAATCGAAACCTAAGTAGGGAGACAGTGGAGAAAAGGTGAAGAGTGGGGGTTGCGTCATATATGATGGGCCGCATCGAGCAAGAGATTATCCGAGGCAGGAAAAACTCAACGGCATTCTAACTGAGGAGGCAACTGATGAGACGAATGACAAAGAAGATCAGGGCGTGGTGGTCAGGACCTCTGCTCCTCAAGTTCTTGAAGCCTAGTTAGGAAAAATCCTTGTTGGCGTAGGTCGAATGCTTGGGTGGAGGCAACGTCCTGGTGGCGTTAGTGAGTGTGCTCAAAAGTGGGAGCACATCGGTGGTGGTTTTCATAGATTGCAAAGGTATTCCTCTAAACTTTGTATCGGATTTTTGATTCATTAACAAGTTTGTTTATGGGTTCTTTGAGGCAAAAAAGACAAATCCAAGAGGCTCAATCAAAATTCGAGAAGGATTGTTGGCTCAAGTCGATAAGGACGTTGACTCTCTTTGATAGGGATGGGTTTGTTAGACCCAAAGATCCTAAGTATGTGAGGCGTGGCAATGGTGAGAGACCAGTGCGACATAAAAAGGTGGTGTTGGCATGTCTAAAATTTGACAGGTTTAAGCAGGAGGCAAGTTAATAGCACGTGCAATAAAAAGACTTAGCCTTAGGATAGTTGATTGAGAAGAACAGAGTGCTTAGGTCGTGGGGGCATGTATGGGCGAGATGATACACCAACTAGGCCACGAACGAAGGGCAAAGTCTGTGGGTAAATAGAAGGCCGCACAAGGTGTGTGAGAAATCAGCCAAGGGTGTGCGTGGGCAAGCTGTTCAGACATGGCCTAAGTTAGGTGCAAGGTAAGTCGCATGGCACGCAGGTTCGAGCAATGGGATAGGCAGTTGCGGGCTGTTGCGAGACTTAGGGGCTTAAGGAATGTTGTAGCATGGCACAATATATAGTTGCATGGAATGAGGGCCAGGTGGCCCAAAGTGGGTGAAAACACGCTGGGCGTGCACAGTTAGTTGCGATTGGTGCTCATAGTGTGACATATGAGTTCCAACAAATTGTGAAGTTGGCTATGTGCTAAGCTAAGTGGCGTAACATGCAAGGATGATGCACAAGAAAGGCATATAGGTGGCGCTAAAGTGCCACAAAATTTGAAAGTCAGGTTGGCTGACTAAAAGTAGCCGTTGGTGGGCTAAGTGGTGCTCTTCGTAAGGCATCCAGGTGGCACAACTACCATGAACCTCAGAACAAACTCAGAACCAAGTAAGAAGACGTTGTTAGCTGTAGGAAGGTAAGTGCGCACACGGTTAGGAGCAGGTGGCACTCAAGCTAATCAACAAGGTAGCCTCAAACTCCTAAAAACATGGCTGCAATGACTTTAAGACTTAATGGGGCTTGTAAAGTGCTAAGTGAGGGGACATTTGGCAGGGGCTGGTAAGTGCCAGCAATCCTACCTGGTTGGGGGTCTCAACCACCATTTTTCCTATAAATAGGCTAAGTTATGAAAGGTAGAGGACAAAGAGCTAAGTGTGTGATCCTTGCAGCAAACTTGCATTTTTTCTTTGTTGAGAGTTGATAAAGGTTGAGAAAGGGGTTTCTCGCACTTATGGTGTTGCTTTCTTACTTTGATGTTCAATCCTTTTGTTTTGCTCATGACCTTTATATGTGTAGGTTTTTGGTTTTTGGCTAAGTAAGGTCGACCCCTTGCTGCCATCATTGGATGGTCTCTTTTAGGTTCAAAATTGACCCTGTGGCAAGTTTAGAGGAATACCTTTGCACTCCATGCAAACCACCACTGATGTGCTCCCATTCATTAGCACGCAAACTGATGCCACCAAGGAACTACCTCCACCCAAGCATGCCATCTATGCCAGCGAGGATTTTTCCTAACTAGGCTTTAAGAACTTTGAGAGCATAGGTCTTGACCACCACACCTTATCTTCCTTGTCTTTCGTATCATCAGTTGCCTTTTTGGTCACAATAAACACGCAACGGAAGTGCTACTTCAACTTTGAGTTCATCCAGTGACATCTTTAACCACAAAATTTCACAAATTCCATAAGCAACTGGTCTTCGTTTCGCTTCGGCACTGCTTCTTGCAACAACGGACTGCTTCTTACTTCTCCAAGTTACTAGATTACCCCATACAAGAGTGCAATATCCTGAAGTAGACCTTCTATCGTCAATTGCCCCACCCCAGTCAACATCAATGTACACCTTTATGCCTCTTTCCTCACCTTTTCTAAAAAACAAACCTCGCCCTGGTGTTCCTTTTAAATATCTCAGGATTCCATTCACGGTCTCTATATTTTCTTCAGTAGGAGCATGCATATATTGACTAACACGACTAACAGCAAAAGTCATATTAGGTCTAGTATGAGATAAATAAACAAGTCTACCAACTAGACGTTAAAACTGACCTTTATGAACAGGATCACTATCTTCCACTCCTTTCTTTTTTCCATTAGGGTCCACTAGAGTTTCAGTTGGTTTACAACCCATCATTTATGTTTTTTTCAAAAGATCCAACACATACTTCCTTTGTGAGACCGAGATCCCAATCTTATTTCTGGTGATTTCCATTCCAATAAGTACCTCAGGCTTCCCAAATCTTTGATCTCAAATTTGTTTGCTAGTTTCTCCTTCAATCTTTTTTCTTCTTCAAGATTATCACTATTCAAGATAAGATCATCAACATATACAATGAGTATGGTGGTCTTATCATTCTTGTGCTGATAGAATAATGTGTGATCACCTCCGGCCTACTTGTATCCTTATTCCTTCATCACCTTAGTAAAACGATCAAACCAAGCATGTGGTGATTGCTTTAGTCTATATAGGGATTTCTTCAACTTGCAAACTTGATCACTCTTAGTATCAAATCCAGGTGGCATCTCCATATAAACTTCTTCTTCTAAGTTGCCGATAAGGAATGCATTTTTCACGTCAAGTTGTTGCAAAGGCCAATCTAAGTTAGCTGCTAATGATAATAGGACATGAACAATATTGATCTTGGCAACAAGAACAAAAGTTTCTTGCTAGTCTACCCCATAGGTCTGAATATAGCCCTTAGCCACCAAATAAGCTTTGTATCTTTCGATAGATCCATCCGCCTTATACTTGACCGTAAAGACCCACTTACATTTGGCTGGTACTTTATCTTTTGGTTTTTTAACCACATCCCATGTGTTGTTCTTTTTTAGTGCCTCCATTTCTTCAAAAACTTCCTACTTTCATTCAGGTTTCTTCATAGCCTTTTGGAGATCTCTAGGAATTTCCACATTGGCTAAGTTAGTCACCAATGTTCTCACAAAATGTGCCAGATGAACATATCCAACATAATGGGCCATCGGATGTTTTGTGCAGGATCTCACTCCTTTCCTCAATGCAATTGGGATCTCCAAGCCACCAATCTTTGTATCAAGACCAATCATAGGTTTTGATTCTTGATCGTGAGAAACTTTCTGGCTTTCTACAGCTTTTTGGCTCTTCTTGCGCATGTAAGTTTGATCAAAAAATTGCAAGCCACTCTTTTTTGTTTTATTATGTTCTTGCACTCTAGGTATCGGATTTTTTGAGTCAAAGGGGAGTTTTGATTGAGTTGGCACATCAAGGAGTTGACCTATGTCCTAATTTGGAGGGTTGGTGTCAAGTGAGTTGGGTTGGCCAAGAGAATTGGATTGGATTCAAGTAGGATGTGCGCTGGATTAGACTCTGAAAAATCATTGATTTTTTTTAGGATTTTTAGTGGAAATATTTGGAGTTATTTTGGGAAAGACTTTAAGATTGACTTCAAGAATATCTCCATTTGACTTTAGGAAAATTTGAGGGTTCAAATTAGGAAAGTCTGGTGGATTTATGGCTAAAAAATCTGGTGGAATATATGAAATATTGGCTGGATTTTCCTCATGATTTTCCCTATGATTTCCTATTTTTGGAACAGTTTTTGATGGGATATGATCCTGATTGGAGGTTCCTAAGGAAAGGGAAAAATCCCAAAAATATTCCCATGAATTAGGGGCATGTAATCCTGTTATTGAAACTCGTTTTGATCTTTCCCAAAAATTATCTTCCTCAATTTTCTCCCCCTGAAGAGAATTTTTGGTAAAAAAGGGTTGATTTTCAAAGAATGTCACATCTCTAGACACAAAATATCTCCCTTTTTCCATTCAATAGCACCTATAGCCCTTTTGTATTGTTGAGTATCCCAAAAAAATACACTTGTGAGCCCTAGGGTCTAATTTACCCCCTATTTGGATCAAGATTGTGAACAAAAGCAACACAACCAAATACTTTCAGCTTTAACAAAAATGGGACCCGAGATTGAGCATTTAGCTTATATAGGCAATCTATAGGGGTTTGAAACTTTAAGAAACGAGAGGGTTTCCTATTTATCAAATATGTTGTTGTCAAAATTGCATCTCCCCAAAAACATTTTGACAAGTTGGCTGTGAATAACAGTGAATGGGCTACTTCTACAATATGACAATTTTTTCTCTCAGATATCCCATTCTGCTGAGGGGTGCTGACACAAGAACTCTGATGGATTATCTCGGTAGTTGTGACAAACTCCCCCAAAAGGTTGTTAAAAAATTTGGTCCCATTATCTATCCTCAAAAACTTAATATTCTCATCAAATTGTGTTTTAACCATTGAGTGGAATCGTTTGAAAATGTTCCCAGCTTTAGATTTTTCTTTTAAAAGGTAAACACAGTAGACACGTGTATGATCATCTGTAAAGGTAATGAACCATTTTTTATTTGTGATACTAGAAATGCTGGAAGGTCCCCTGACATCACTATAGATTAGAACAAAAGGTTAAGAAGCACGATGTGGTAACAAGGGAAAAGGAACATGAGTATGCTTAGCTAACTCGCAAATCTCACACTAAAATGTATCATTATTTTAAACAATGATGGGAACAAAAACTTCATATGTGAGAAATTGGGATGTCCTAACCTATAATGCAATAACATAATTTTTTCAATTCTAGGAAAAGAGGTGTTTGCAACCATTTGACCTTGCCTATGCACGCTTGAATCATCCTCAATGTAGTAGAGGCCATTGAGTTCCTTAGCACTGCTAATACTCTTCTCCGATGATCGGTCTTGGAAAATACAAGATGGAAAAAATGTCGCTTCACAATTCAAATCTTTTTGTTAACTTACTTATTGACAAAAGATTGAAATTTAGATTTGACACGTAAAGGACTCCTTCAAGTATAACACTAGCATCGATTTTTACAGCACAAATACCAACCACAACTGAAGAAGTTCCATCTACAATTTGTACTTTATGATTTCCAAGGCTCGGAACAAATGAGGTATATAATTTTGCACATCCAGTCCTATGATCTGTCGCTCTAGAGTCAATAATCCATGGTTTTCCTTTCTCAGCCAATCCACAAAATACAGTCAATGCTTTACCTTTCTGAGCCATAAGGGAAGTCAAGTGAGAAGACTATGCTATCATCTATCTCAATTGTTCCATCTGCTCCTTGGTAAAGACCGTGGTTCTAGGCGTTGATTCAGTCTCTCCTTGTTTTTCAGTTGATACCTGCAATCCTTTCTGTTCACGTCCACGAAGTCGGTTTGGATTTGGTGTCCAATTTGCCGGTTTGCCATCAATTCTCCTTGGTGTGATAGGTTTTTTATAGTGATCACACCATTTTTGTTTGCTCTTCCTTCTCCTTGACTCTCTTGGCCCCGAACTACCAAGGCAGAATTTTCCATGCTCGGTGTATTAGCCCTTAGCATGACTCTTCTCCTTGACTCTTCTCTATGCACTTTGGCGAAGGTTTCCTCAATTTGAGGAAGAGGTCTTATCCCTAAGAGACATCCACGAATTTCATCCAATTCCTTATTCAGTCTAGCCAACAAGTCATATATCCGATCACGATCAACCAACTTCTTAAACAGAATTGCATCTTTTGGATTCTTCCATGAAGGAGACGAGAAAAGATCTAATTCCTGCAAGAGTTTTGTAGACTCGTGATAATACTCATTGATCACTCTCCCCCTATCTCAGATTTTTGATCTTGTTTCTTAACTCAAACATCTGAGATGTGTTCTCTAGGTCAGAGTATGCCATAGTGACTGCATCCCATATTTTCTTTGCCGTTGGAAAAAAGAATATAGGTGTCTGCAATGTTGTCCTCCATTGAGTGGATTATCACACCATCACTATAGAATTTTGTGCCTCCCAATTTGCGTAAGATGAGTCCTCTGATTTTGGCATAGGAATTGATCCATCTTAGTATCCCATTCTTCCTTTGCCTTGAATCACCATCAACACGGAACGGGACCATTTGAGAAAAATTTTCCCATTTAATTTCTGGGTTGTGATTTGCAGGGAGGTATGAGTGGTGTTTTCGGGAATAGCAGTGGGAGCAATTATGAAGGTTGTTTGAGAGGTGCTCGTGGCTTCCTCAAAAACATCACCTCCGCTTGCTCCAGCAAAGCCATTCTATACATTGTTTTCCTCGAACCGAAGCTTTGGTACCATGTAAGTACACACGAGGAAAAAGCAAAGAAAGGAAAAACACTACAATATTCTTTATTTCCTTAAGGTTCAAATGGATATAAGACACCCTTATGTAGGCAGGATTGAGAAACTAAAAGAAGAAAAAAACAGAAAAGATAAAATCCCCTAACTCAAGGAATTACCATGAAACAAGCAAGCCTAAAATAGGCCCCAAACTATATGCCCCCTAATTCATCCACAATAACCATTGCTCTAGTTTTTGGTCCTTGAATTGGTCCATTCTCTCGGTAAATTTGAGTGGTTGAATGCTGCTTCACCCCTTAGGCATGAGGGTTTTTCTTTATTTATTTTTTTTGGTCAAACTCATATAATAACTCTTACAATTGATTGCGTTCCAGGTTGAAAAGCAAAGGATCCTGCAAGTAAGTACAGCGAGATTTGGGCATTTAATAGATGGATGTAACAAGGAAAATGAAGCTCTTTTTGGGGAGGAAACTAGCACACCGAAACCTGATAATGCTAGTCATGCTTGCCCTTGTGCTAAAAGCATTGAGAATGCCTCAAGGCATTTTAATGCCAGTATGCCTGCCACTTCATGTAAGCCCGATTCTAGTGGAAATTCTAGCACAGAAAGTTTGCAATTAAAGTCCTCCAGAGGTACAAGACGATCTTCTATTGGCTCGTTCAATTTCTTTGACAGGTAAAACAATTTCACTCTCTGTACGTATTGTTGTACTTATTAATATTGCATGTACGTACAGTTTCTTCTTTTTATCAAAACACATTTCTAGTTCTGTTTGTCACTATTACAGTTGTATTTTACCGTGTCTGCATTAAGTGATTGAATTTATTCGTCTGAGGTTTAGTGAAAATAGTTGTTGTAGGCCAGGCTATGACAAAACTTTATAACGTGTCTGAGTTGAAATTATCTATTGCAAGTTAACGTGCCATACTTATCAGTTATGTTCAGGCCATTTCTCTTACCTCTCGTGTTTACTTGAAACACCAGGTTTAGAAAGCTTAGTAAAGATTCTCAGACTGCTGATAATGCCGTGTGGAAGGAAGAAACCTCAGAGAGAGATTTATGTCCAGTGCTTTTTAAATTTAATGAGGCACGCGAAGTTTCACTCCTTTACTATATTTCTTTCACTTTTTCTAAATTCCAATGTAGTTGATAATTAAGCTCACATGTGTATGTACTTCTGGTTTTAGAAATTAAAATAACAATTTGGCTTTTCTTATGCAAATAGCATTATGCAATTTTAGTTCCTTTCAAATTTGAAAAGAATATGATACCTGTTTTCTTTGAAGGGAAATTTCAGGTTTATGAAAAAGATAAGTCTTCTGTTTGTATATTTGAATTAGGTTCTATTGTTCCACTGCAAATTTTAATGGTCTGGTTTTCTCTTTTCACTTGTTGCCCTTGCACATTAGGTTCTCTCGTTAAGATTCTGTAGTCTTCTTGTCTTCCATAGTAGTCAGGTCCTATAAAGCTTTCACCCTTCTTTCTGCTGATAAATTTAAGGACAAAAAGAGAATTAAAAAGATGTATTATAAATTGTATTATGTTACAACTGCTCTAGCCTGCCCATGTTTCTAACGCATGCAAGTTCATTTTTAACATGGATAGACTAGCAGCCAGGTCGGCTTCAAATAATCTGATTTATAATAGTTGAAACAGTTTTGTCGGGTCCGTAGCTTTTTACTCTTAACCAGTACTTCTAACTCTTAATTTTTCTTGTTTTCTTGCTTTCATGCAGGGTTTTACGAATGCCGTAAAAAGGCCAGTTCGCATTTGCGAGTTTCTGCAATGATTGAACCATGGTCCCTATAATCAAGATGGAAATTCTTAATTTTCTACCAACGAAGAAACCAAGACAAGAAGCTAAAACTAGATGCTTTGTTCTTCTCTTTCATATTGTCCCTTACCCCTCTACTATTTGTATTTATATTATGTATTCAAATCTTAGGAATAAGTGCTTGTAATCCAAAAATCGTCCGATGGACAAAAAATTTTACGAGTTATGCATTTAAAGAATTTACATGCTTAAAAGCATGACATATTAAGGGGAAAAAAAAAAAAGAAAAGGAAAACCTAACTCTTGAAAGACGCAAATTAGTAATCACACAACAAACAGTTCTATTCTACATTTGATTAGAATGTTCCATAAACTAGTTTTCTACGCTTTCTACATCTTTTCATTGAGTTACTCAAATCTGGACATTCCCACCAGAGGCACTGAGAGTATCGTCTGGTGGACTAATCGAAATCCAGAGCAAAGAAACAGTAATGGCAACCAGTCCTGCCCACACATATATAATTGTCGGAACCCTTCCTCTTCTTCCCATCAACCCTTTGGCAAAAGGGTACATATGGGCCAAAACCCAGAAGCTGAAGAACAACCCTCCCAAGAGCTTGTTCCATTGCGGTATCACGCTATACAATGTCCTCGCACACCCAATCACAGCAGCAACAATGTTCACCACAATGATTGCCAGAGGCATTATGAACAGGCTCGTCCATTTCACCAAGTAAAGATCAGCATACAAATCCTCTTCGTCCTCACCAGCTGATTTTGAAGTCAGCTTGAAGGAGATTTCGATCCCGGCGATGATCTTAAGCAAGCCTTGGAACACGGCAACAAGGTGGGCGCTGGTCCCTCCGATTACCCAAAACTGCTCATTCCTCCACCATTCTTCGAGTCCAATGCCGGACCACTTCACTTCCAGGAGTGAGATGAGCGTGAGACACACTGTGATCGCAAAAAGGTAAGAGAGGAAAGCCACGTCGAGGCCTTGCACTATGAACTTTCCTGACAAAAGAGACAATGCAGGGAGAAAGCAGTAGACGACAAGGAAGATTGACGTGAAGGGATAAATGCCGATGTTGAGATAGGCGACTCGTTGGAGGAACTTGAGACGGCGGGTGCCAAGTAAAGCATTGTTACGGGAGAAGAAGATCTCAATAGAGCCAGTAGCCCAGCGGAGGACCTGGTGTAGCCTGTCAGTGAGGTTGATAGGAGCAGTACCGCGGAAGGCATCCCGCTTTGTGACGCAGTAGACTGACCGCCACCCACGGTTGTGCATCCGGAATCCAGTCACCACGTCTTCAGTGACGGAGCCGTATATCCAGCCTATTCTGTCCCCCCACTCGGTCTTGTCCTCGTACCTGTGTTTAAAAAAACCAAATTGTGTAAAATTTCATGTTAGATGGTCAATGGGTCTAGGTTTCCTGACATTAGTAAACTTTGTCTTTTGTTTTACCATAAACCAAACAAGTCTTAGGATTCTTTGAGCTCCATAAGCCGATCTTAACAATGGGTCATTTTTTGTGCAAATTTTAACTACTATCAACTTAAAACACTCTACATCACTTTGTTTTATTACAAGATTATTTATCAAAATTTAAAATTTAGAGACAGCTTATCAAATTGTGAAAATTTAGAAGCCAGGGATGTACAAATAAGTTTCAAATACTACAACAGGGAAATTACCAGCAGGAGATAACGGCAACAGCTTCGGCGACGGTGGGGGCATCGAGGGGAGGACGGGGCAGGAGAAGGGCGCCAGGAGGGCGGCCATTCTTGACAGAGTTGTGGTCGGCGAGTGGGCGTCCTTGGAACTCGGCAATGGGGATGGACTCAGTGAACATGGTTGAATTTCCAAACTTTTTTGGAAGATTAAGGTCAGGGTGTGCAGTTAGAGGCTGAGTGTCCGATTCTTCATCTATCTCAGACTGTGTGTCCATCTGCTGGTAATTTGGAGCTGCCGTTTTGATTTGGCCGAACATGCCAAGGTACTCGTTTGCCCTCGGAGGATGGAAGCCGTAGAGCGCGTAGCGCCGGAACATGCAGCCTGTTCCGACGTACACAGGGCCCTGGAGGCCGTCCAGGGCTCTCATGTTTCCTGTTCAAACAACTTGTCGGTATTTCTTGTTGAATGACCAAGTGAAACCTAGGTACTATGAAACCTTTTTATTTAGTACGAGTGAACAACAGAATGAAAATGTAATTGGTCGTAGTGAAATCAAATAGAAATTTTTTGTCAAAATTATGTTTAAATTAATCTTTGTATTTGTTATCAGACACTGGTATTACAAAATAAAATGTTCATATATAATCAAACACATGAAATCGAATGATTTTGTGTTTTTTTTGGGAGAAAAACAATGAAACTTCATCAGGTATACAAAGGGATATTTTGAAAAAAGGGTTAAAAAAATTTTGAAATTATGTAAATGACCTCTTTTTTTCTTGCATCAAAAAAAGATTTTTTTTGAGCACCGAAACTGCTCCAGCTTTTTTCAAAGAAAAGAGAAAAAAGACTGCATCGAGGAGAGGGATCTAACCAGGATGGAAACAAAAAAAAAACTGTAACTGTTTTGATGCCCAAAAAACTAATTTTTTTTGTCCAAAAACCAAAAAAAAAAAAAATCATTGACCAAATAAAATTTTTTGAAAAAGTTATTTTTAAAAATCTCCCGTATACAAATGTCTTTCCAAAACAAAAATTAAAAAACTTCAACCCAAATCCTCATACAAGGTATAGATTTGAAATATATTTTCAACGTGACCATACTTGTGAATTTTTATAAATAGAGGGACAAATGTGCCTAAAACATGGAGGCATGACGTGTTGTCCTAATTTACCATTTTTTATACTGCCCAACTAACCTTTTTCTTATAAACAATATATATTGACCCTCTAAAATCAGTGGTTTAAAAAATTGTCCTCCACGTTCAAAAATGAAGAACTATGTTGTGATAGAGCAAACATAAAATTATGATAAAGTTTTAGTACATTACCATCAAAGAAGACTGTGTTGTGATTTGCATAACGATCAGACGGATCGATCCCTTCAAATCTCTGAGGGAACTGTATGTAACAAATTCGGTCTCCTCCGCGGTCCATCATGAAGCACATTCCTTCCTTGATTGCAAGAGAATTGTAAATGTAATGGTCACAGTCAAGGTTGAGGATGAATGGTCCATTGGAGAGTATTGCCGAGGCTCGGACCAGGGCGTTCATGGCTCCAGCCTTCTTGTTATGGTCATAGCCAGGTCTCTTCTCTCTTGAGACGTATGCAAACATTGGCAGCCTAATGTCTACTCCTGTGAAGTCTAGCTTTTCCTCATCTTGGTGACCCGTTACTGGGTCGTTCTCTGGCACCTTGGTCATTACCTGGAATTTGGGAGATTGTTAGGAACTTGATAAAGATTTTAATTTTTTTTAGAAGTTCAATTATGTTAGTTTTAATCCATTCTTGTGAGAAAAGGGAGAAAGGAGAACAGGAAAGTCATGTTTTTTTATACCTGAATATTTCTATTTAGCAATAGGCATAGATCAAGATCCTTCACAAATTACTCATAACATGAAGAAATAGGTGGTGTACTACGAACTTTAATTCTTTTAACAATGATTTTGTAGAGGTGTAATGACAAAGAATTTATCTATTACAATTTACATGCCAACGTTATAAATTTTTAAAATTATGATTACATAAAACAAACAACATGTAATGTTTTTTTTTTTTTTTTACATAATACATGTGGGACTGGTACTTTTCGAAAGACTGTAAGCTATGTCTAGATTTCTAAAGAAAAGTACTAGATGATTGAATATACTTAGTGCTACCAGCATTATAAAATACGATCCTAAATGGATGTGTACCTAGGCCTCACCTTAATTACAATGCATAATCTAATTGGACAAAAAAAACATTCATTTCTGGTTCCCCATAAGATTTTGAAACCAAGTGCACCATTTTTAGCCCATACATACCTGCAAGATACCAGCATGATCTCCCTTGGCATGATCAGCTGAAGGGGTGAGCCATGTCCCAGGCCAATGTGTCCCATCTGCCATCCATGTTGCCTTGGTGACTTTGATTTGCTCCCCCGGCGGAATTATGCCACCGTTTCTCTCTCGGATAAGCTTCTTCTCCTTGGCCTCCTCTCTTGAGTTGTACATTTCACTTCTCTTCCTTATCGCCTCCGGTAAACCATTGATTCTAACTTTAAATTCGTCATATTCTCTTTTGATCCAACGACGATCCTTGACAAAATCGGGTTGTTTCTTGTTCTTAGTGGGGTCGGTTTTGGCGTTGAAGTAACTCTCTGGATTTCTTGGCTCTATGTTGTGCTTTCTACAGAAGGGTACCCAAACCTGTGCATAATTATCAGATAAGTGAATACATAGGATAGGCTATAAGGATAACACATTGGAGCTAAAACCCATTTGGATCTTGCTATGTAAACAAATAGCAACGATCTTTTTTTTTCACACACAAAAAAAAAAAATTATGTGGCAATAAAATGTTTAGAATTACAATGGTGTGACAAAATTTAGATACTAATATTCACTTGAATTTTACAACAGGACAATAAGTTGATTTCACAAAGGGAAGAGTGCTACATGATTTGAGGAAGATGACTCTAGGTGGACAATTTTGAGAGTGATTTTGACATGGGTACTTCTAAAATCTTGGGGTTAACTTAATTCTCCTAACTCTTGATTTGGAAAATCAATGAAAAATCGAATATATTAACGGATTTAGATCTTTCATATAAACAAAGATCAAACATGCCGAAAAAAAGGTATCTGCTGATTTCAAGTAAAAAAACAAAAAAGCTCAATTTCTTGTTTAAAAAAAAAAAGCAATGTGGCGAAAATTGACATGTTTAGAGAGTTTAAAACATAAAAACATAACAATTATATGTTACATGTTCTGAGCAAGACATTTATCTCTTGAGGTTAGACAATTTAAAGAGTAAAACTTGTTTGGGTTTATTGTTGATAAATTTGTTCATATGAATTCTGGTTCAAGAATATAATGAGACCTGAGCAAAGTTAACCGCCTCAGCCATGGCCTCAAAGGTGAGTATAGCACCTCCATCATCCGAAATGTAGCATGAGATCTTCTCAATGGGGTAGTCAACTGCAAGGATAGAAAGTATGGTGTTTGCAGTGACTAGAGGAGGCTCCTTATCGGGGTCCGCGGTCGACACAAAGACGTCGACACCGGGGAGGTCGGACCTGCCGTTTGGGTTGGACGGAGAAGGCTGCTCGAACTTGTCATGGAGGGCGGCAAGATCGGTGGCGCGGTTGATGGGGTTGAGCTTTGGGAGGACGTCCAAAAGCCATGAGAAGGAAAACCAAACTTCACATACAATGGACATGCCCCATAGCCATATTGCGTCTGTGTTTGGATTCTGGATTCGCCATGTTATGAAAAATACCAGTACTACCATTCGGATCACCACCAACAACCTATTGAAAGAAAAAAAGATTGATTAAACTATGGTTAGGACTATTGTTATTATAAAGACACAATATGAGCATATCTAGGCTGCTTTTGTTAACCCGTTTTAATTATATAGTTGAAACTGTTATACTGTAAAGTTTTTATATGCTACGGTGTAAAGCAAAAATAGATTGCAACAAAAAGCTTTCACATATTATAATTATAGTAGAATTATTCTAACTTTTAGTTTTAATTACATTATAAAACACACAACAATTCATAGTGTTTTATTATTATAAGGGAGTGTATTACAAAGAAATTGGAGTTGAAAGGAACCTGTTGAAAAACTTGAAGTAAGATTCTCATTTATTGTAACAGGACATTAATTTTGTGGTGGGCTATACATATATAAACCTATAGTACATAATACTGTACTGTCATATCATATCTTATATCATGAAAAAAAAAAAAAAAAAAACAGCGAACACAAGGTCAACCACCCCCCATCCCCACCCCCACCCCAAAAAAAAAAATCCATGCTGACATTGTTGGAGAAAAAGAACAACTAAAAGCATTATACTTTATTTTGAGAAAAATTATTTTCATTCTCGTAGGTTATAACTCTCCTACTTATAAAAACTGTAGTTTTTAATATAGTATATAGTGTACTTTTTATATTAGGTCTTATTGTTTTGTTAGCACCCTATGAGGTTAAGTAGGATTAATCTTACTCTTATCAATGAGCACATGAGAAATCATACAAACTTTTTTTTTTCTAACTTTGAGAAGCTATTAGAAATTATTTAGGATGTTGAAAAATATTAAATTTTTCTTAGATAATTAGAACTAATTATAGAATAATGATATGATATTAAATTTTTCTTAGATAATTAGAACTAATTATAAATAATTATATAATTTAATACTTAATAAAGGAAAACTTAATGTTATATATGTTATAATGTTTGGCATTTGTGGTGCACCTGTAAGGGCTAAGAACCGCAGAAGGAACCTTAACCTTCCTAGTTAGAGGCTTCCAAGGTTTGTCCATGAAGTCCGACATGTTCACGCCTTCCGATTCTTCATACGAGTCCTCCTCCGGTGACCAATAAGCGTTTCCGATTCCATACTTCCCCTTCGTCTCGAACAACCAACGGTTATGATCGAAATCTCCTGTCTGCGTCCTCAACAACATCGATTTATTGTTCGAAGATGTCAACACCGACATTCTTCTATCCATCTTTGCTCCGCCATTGCCGCCTCCCCCGCCATATCTTGCTGCCCCATAAGGCGCCTGCCCGTCTGGCTTCACCTCCAAGTTCGTCCCTGCGCCATCGGAGCCTGCAGCCAGGGGCTGGTTGTCCGGGGTTGGGGGCATCAAGACGGTGTAATTCATGTAGTCGTTTTGGCCAGAGAACTCGCCGGACATGTCTAAGTCATCATCTCGGGACAGGCTCACAATGCGGCCGCTGGACGTCCGGCGATTAAATTTCACGGGCGGGCGGCCGAGGGACGCCGAGGAGGAGTTTGATAACGTCTTCTTTGGAGGGCTTGATGGACGAGTTGCCATCTTTATATGTTGGTATATATTTTTTAATCTTCTTAGTTTGTTGTATATTCTTGATCTAGCTCTCTACAAAATCTTCATGCATGTTTACCTAGAAAAAATCATGGAATTTTTCTTTGTCTTTTTGAGTTTTTCATGCAAATTGAAAGAAAGGTCAACATTAGGTGATCAATGGCCGGTTGAATTGAATGAAGGAAGCCATCAGATTACAATGCCAAATTAGATTGATATGATCATTTTAATGGTTTCTAATTTGTTTGATCTATTTTTGGCTTTCGATTTTATGTACGCGAAATGTGACTTCCCTTGTTTCAAGCTTGGCCTCTCTCTCTCACTGCCGTCAACTTGGAATTGGTGCGCACGGTTTTTAGGTACTAATAACTAAATTCTTGGCTGAGCAAAAAACCAAAAAAAAAAAAAGCTAAATTCTTGGATATCAAAATCAAACCTATCATAATGAGAAATATTAGGATTACTCTTTTGTCATTCTCTTAGTTCTTCTTTATGTCGTCTCACTTCTAAATAAAAATAGAGTATAATTACAAATCACTATTTTGCTTTTTGTTACAACTCTGCTACTTCATTCTCTTATTCAATTAAAAAAACCAAGTTTAAAAAATAGAAAAAAACACACACACACACATATATAATATATTTATATATAAAAATATATATGAGGTTTATAGTAAAAAACCGTGTATATAGAAAAAAAAATGCATTACGTGTATTTTTAATTGTATATGCATTATAATGTTAAGTAGGCATCCAACTTTTAAAGCTTAAAAAAACGTTAAAACCATTATATTTATACCTTTGGTTTTGTGGAAAAAAATCTATGCCCTTTATTTATAATTACATATACATATAAAAAAATTTATATATTATATTATGTTAAAAATCTTTATATATCCCCTTCAAAAAATCTTTTTATATATATAAATGTATAAAATAAGTTCTTAAAGAAAATTTTGCAAAAGGGTAAAATTGAAAATTGAATTTATAAATTCTAAAAAAACAACATACTTATAAAATAATAAAAAAGAAGTAAGGAATGACATAACATAATTCGTAACATTAAACAGTGATAGTGTTTTAGTAAAAAAGATAAAAAAATTATTATGTTTCAGTTTTTGGAAAATTGGGATGATGTGTGATAAGAGGAGAATTAAGAGAGTAAAAAAGAGAGTGACCAAACAAGTAACCCTAGCATTTTTCTATCCTAAGATAAGCAACTTAAATAGGTTCCACTCGATTTTCTGTGAATATTGGATCTTCGTGAAGGTCAGATGATTAAGAAAGAAAATGTGGCAATGAAAAATACAATTATTACTCCTTCAAAAAAATACAATTATTACTTTAGTTTTCTTAAAATTTATGACTTTTTTTTTTTCGTATGTATTCATGTCATTTATTTGTTCATGGCATTCCTACAAGAGAAAAAGGGAACAAATTTTAGTGGGAGCTTCGCCTGTGACAATGAATAATTTTGGAGAGGTCTTTTTTTAGGAACAAATGTGGACTGTTATCACTTTGCTAAGTCAGCGCGAACAGCTACAAATAGCGACACAACCCCACTACCTCAATCAATCAAATTATAGTGAAAAAAATTATTTGATAAAGTTAGTTAGAACTAGCTTTTTGGTTAAAGAATAGTGTAAAACTATCATATACTGCAGTAAGCTTTTATATGTTACAGTTTTTGAACTAAAAAATTATTTCTAACCATACTTACTAAACACTCTAAGACTTAGCTGGTAGGTGGGCTATCTTATTCTCATTTCGGAAAATATGAAAACAAAGAACACCGGTTTTTTTAGTATTACTATTTCATATTTTTAGGTTATTTTAGACATAATTCAAAAATTAGTGTATATGTGAGACATGACTTATTCTATTAAAAATTCAACGTTTATCATCAATTTGACTAAATTTGCCACTAATTAGGAGTTCCCGCACTTGATTCTTAAAATTAAGGAGTAAGAACTAAGTGAATCACTTGCTAAAATGTTAAGAGGACACATTTACGCTAACTACCAAATTAATTAATTAACAACTAAAAATTGAGGGGGGAAAAAAAAACTTTGTTTTTCTTTCCATCCCAAGGGACTGTGATTGAGGCGAGGGGAGGTGGAACTCACCTGGACATGTGGGGATCAAATCTTTGGGGAAGGCTTGATGTTTTATTTTGTTTTGTTTATGCCAAAATTTTTTTTTTGCATTTTTTATTTTTTAAAAACGTTATTTGATTTGTTGGTAAAATAAGGGACAAAGAGAGAATTAAACCAAAATCTAAGAGGAATGAAAACAGAGAGGCCAAATTGTCTAAAATATTAGTAAATAGCATTTTCATGTAAATCATATATTTACCAATAGGTAAATTATCTAAAATACTTATTTTGCAGACAAAACTCTTTTTCTATCTTTCTCCCTTTCTCCCCCTCCCTATCTTTCTTTTTTCTTTCCTTTACCGTCTGCACTGTCCAAATACTGAATTGCGATCGTCTTAGCTTGCGATGCTAATGATCATTGCTAGATGGAGTCATCGTGAAAATGTAGACAATTGTAGCTCCCAACCCGCAAAACTGTAGACCATCGTGATGTTTGTCCAACCGCTTCGAGATTCCAACAAGGAATGGAAAAGGAAGAGAGCCTCCAATGAGTAGTGATAGCACTTTTTCTCTTCACGAAGCATCGCGACAAACAAAACCTTGAGAACTCCCGATCAAAGCACGCCGCAGCTGAAAACACCACTCAAGCCACCACACAAAATTTTGTGATCTACTCTATCATCTATGACTTTCTTCGTCCTCTGTCTCTATGAATTTTTTAGCCGATGGCTCGTCTTTGATGGCGGTTGATTGATTTTGGTTAGGGTTAAGGTAGTTTAGGGTTTACTTTGGCGATTAGGGTTAGCATTAAGCAAATTAGGGGTAATTATGGGACTAACATATAATTTTAGAGAATTTCAAAAATTTTAGTAAATTAAAAATAGTCAAGAAAATCTATGTAAATAAAAAAGAAAAGGTAACATTGGAAAATTATGACTTAAAATAATAATTATGTTTTAAGAAATGCTATTTATTTGTGTGTTAAATAAATACTATTTGCTTTCTTTAAGATTTCAAAATGTGTTCTCCATCCCCCTTAAAAAGAGTTACTCATATAATTGTATCTTCTAGGTTTATCTATTTATCAATTTATCCTTTTGTTTTTAAAAACTACAAAGGTATCCTTCGAATTTTAAAAGCTTATTTCAATTTCATTCTTATAAATAGGAAAAATTAGGCTAAATAACATGACTATCCTTAAATAGTTATAAAAACTATTTTATATATTAAAAATAAAAACTTAAGAATATAAACCCCTAAGTGGGGGTTAGTAATATTTAGTAAATATAAATAAATTTTACAATATCATTTCAAATCATTAAAACAGTATCCATGGGTCTTTCAAATAAAACAGAATGAGAATATAAAATTTCAATCCATAATTTAGTGTAGCACCAAATATTAAAAGTACAATCATCATCATTATTGTTTAGATAATTTGACATAGCTAACACTACAGTTTAAGAGTCTTATGTGATCAAACGAAATATACATAAAGCTAAAGGAAACTCTGACATGTAACATGTAGCATTGCGGTCTACTTTTCATCGGATAGATTACACTAAACTCCACTTGAGAGGTAAATATAATAGGGAATGAGAATCCACATGCCTAGTAGGAAAACCATTACTCACCTTTAGGTTTTATTATTTATCATATTAATACCTGCATGGTTAGTTTGTTATCCAACATTATAACAATCCCATTATGTTCATATCTAGTGGATATCCTATAATAAATCTTACCATGTTTCTATAACATATAATATAATTCATAATTTAATAATATTTTTCAGTATCCATAAAGAAATTGAGAATCACGTCTCTATACTCAATGTAACCCCAAAGGGCGCATTTAACAACTCAAAACTAACAGTCCAAGAGTTGTCGAGTGAGGGGACATTGAGTCCTGGATCATCACTAAGACATTTTCTATACAGTACATTCTAAGACTTTCGACTCAAGGAAGCGCCGACACTCCCCCATTTACCTTTCAAAGTATACGAGCCAAGGACATAACTGTCACCCTTTTCACGTCTCACTATCCTTTCATATCTTTGCCGATATGTATAGAGTCCGTATTATCTAACTATGCTTCTCAAAATTGTATTATAATATGTCAAACTGCATACTACAAGACAAGTCCACATTATTGTGTCTTAAGTGATTTTCTTATAATAATATTAATAGAATAATATATAATTTATCTTGTAAAATAGAGAACTAATTTTAATTAAACAAAACCTTACAAAAGTTAAACAATAGAATCCCTACCTCTTTGACAAATAATCTACTAACAACTTCTAACTCACAACACCAACTCACCACGTAAGCTCCAACCACTTTCTTAACCTTAAGACACATAAAGATCATAAATTTAACTTGAATATTAACTCCATAATTAGGTTAATTTATTTTATTAGTGTGCCTTGTAATTAATATGCTCTAAATATGCATCCAAATATTAATACATAATTTAATTGTAACAAAAATTAAAATTAAACTATACTTCGGTCCAAAGTGTTTTAAAACTATTTTAAAATAAAATAAATAAATTTGAAATTTAAAATATTTCAAAATAAATAATTAAAATAAAAAGTTTTACATTTAGGTTGGCCTTGGTCTAGTTAATAATATATATAACAGATGCTATAAATTCGATATAAAAATAACGATTGAAGGTAACGCAAAGTTATAAGAGGTTACAAGTTTGAGTCTTAGATAGTGCAAGTTTCTGGTTTGGCTTGACAAAACAACTTATAGTTTTTATGAAAACGACATGCCGTTTTTCATTGAAAATTTCCCACAGAGGATCTTTAACTCAAATTCTTGGTTTCGTAATAGATTTCTAAATATAAAAATGATGCATAAACAAATCTACCATCATTATAAACTAATTTTTAACAATTTCCATACTCAAATCATAATTTAATCAAAGTTTGAGTTTTGAAAATCTAATCTCAAAACTTAACTCAAAAACATTGTTTGATTTTGAAAATCTCCACGTATCCTTGATCTATGAGTTGTTGGAGCTTTGTTTAAGTGTTTTTTGTGAGAAAAGAGTTGAGTTTTAGCCTTAGGTTCTTTGTGTTCTCTGGGTTTTGGCCACTGTGATGTGAAGGAAATAAGAAAAAGAAGAAGAAGAAGAAGAGAAAGAAGACATGAGTGAAAGAATTAGAAGTTAGGCTTATATAAAGGAAATAGAAGGAAAACAAAATTTTGCCCACATATATTATTATCGCGTGAGTGGAGGCAAGGAAAGAGAAAAAAGAAGACGAAAAGAAGGAAGAAAAAGAAGAAAAGGATAAAAAGAGTTAGGAAGCTGGTGGAAATGAGTCTCCATCGGAGACTTTGATGCATATAATGCCAAATGATATTTTTTGTAATTAAATAAAAGTTCCAAAGGCTTTTTGGTGATTTTTGAAAAATTGGTGTAAAAAAATTTTAAAAAAATTAAAAATAGGTAGAATAAATAATGTGAGATAAATTTTAGATGCAACAAAATTTTGCAAAATTTAAATTGGCGTACTAATAATTGAATTTGACGCAATTATTCCCATTAAAAATAAAGAGTGCTACAAAGAAATTCTAAAAAAATGTCAAATTTCACAAAAAGATCTTAAGTTTTATGACTTTTTAAATTTTAAAATATTTTTCTCAAGAAGAAACATATATTTGAGGTAATTAGAAGATATGCCACTATTTTGCTTGATGGATTGACATATGCTATTGTCATAAAAACTATTCGATTTTTTGCTACACTTTTTCAGACTAAAATATTGATGAGACTAAAATATCCTTTAAAGTTAGCTTTTTTTGTTTTCTTTCTTTCTTTCTTTCTTTCTTCTTCTTCTTCTTCTTCTTTTTCACATTTCCCCTTTGTTCATTTTCTTCGTCACCCCTTATATTTTCTACTCCTTTAATTGAAACTCCATCACTAAAGCCGATATGACATGTCGCCATTAAATCAATCTTGTTGTCGCAATCGTCATGACCTCGTCGTGCATTGTCTCTCGATCTTCTTGTTGAAAAAATAATACGTAGATAAAATTTAAAAATTTTTAATCAAAGCATTTTCTAAAACACAAGTTTGATATGCTATATGTATAAATTAACCAGATCTTACTAACTTTTAAATGCCACAGAGCTCTTGCAATTTGTGAAGAGAAGGACGTTCTAGAATGGGCTCAACGAATTAGTCTTCTTTGCTATTTTCTATCCACGATTAGTATGTGTGTGGGCACACCTTGTACAGCTCTTCCCTAGTGACTCTTCTCCCAACCAATTGAGAATACAGAGAACTAAGGTTCGTGATTTGTGAACAATAGTTCTCTGGGAGTTTTCAAAGTTCTACACTAGAGTACTCACTCTTAATTTCTCAACTGATCTAAATAACTATGAGAACTCACTCCCTATTTATAAAGGTCAGACCTAGGGTCAATCATTATTAGATAAGATCTCAAAATTTGAGTTTGGATCAATTTTAGGGTCAGATCCATGTAATTAGATTCAGACTTTAACTACCGCAGTCGATCATGATATAAAGGGGCGGTCGATCGTGCTGTTATGATGGTCGAGTTCAAATCTTATTTCAAACTCCAAAGTTGATCCGATAAATCCCATCACAACTTATTGGATAAATCATATCTTATTAGTCCTGGGTATCTTTTATAGAGCCTCAATTTTTGTTGATGCTTACCAGTAAATGACGACAATTCAACACCACGTGCAGCTGCACATGGTATTTGGACGGCTTTCCCCTGCTTGTCTCAGCCTGCTTGGGTGTACCTACAACAAGAGAGACGCTTCAAAGGTAAAAGGGAGGACACCGATGAAGTACCAGACAATGGCTCTTCAACGCTTAAGGCAGGTGCTACTCAGTAGAGAACGGGAGCTGGTTAGTTGGAAAAGAGCACGTTCACTCGAGCTACAGTAAATGCACTCTATTTATATGCTGCCACTTGAACTGGGTGTTAGGCGGGTTTTACCCATAACCTGTATGTCACATCAAGGCTTGTCAGAAGGCAAGTGACATGTGTCACGGTTCCCGTCGGTGGATTAGACTCCATCTAACGCCAAGAATGTGGCTATTTGTTGGCTTCTTGTGGTGAGCGGCTGCCTATTTGCAGGCTGTGACAACTCGACCCGAGCATGTGTTAATCCGAGGAGATGGCAAAGTGCTCCATGGCTAGCAAGGGCCCTAAAGAGCACCTCGGACATTCTAATTAAGCTCCTAAGGTTGACATCGTGCTTCCTAGAGCATCTGCCAAGCACATTTGTCGAGCCACTAGGATTTCTTCCTTGGGGGATGGCGCTGAGCACACCCCCAATAGTAGCCCCCCAGTGCACTTGGTCTGTGCTCGACCAGGTGGACTGCACCGAGAGGATGTGATCGGATCATATTAGGCCTAGGTCGGTGTCCCGAGGAGACAAAAGACGAAGGATCACGCGATGAGGCTAGAGGGACACGTGTCAACACGTGATTAGGTGTCTCCTTTACGAGCGCAATCATTGCGTCTCTTTGATTTTCATGCCTGAGTTTCACGCTTGAGGCGGCTATATATAGGACTTATCTATCCGTTTTTTCATCGTGTAAACATAGCCAAACTTCGCAACTTTTGAGTTTTAGCTGCTGAGTTGTAGTTTGCAACCTAAGGACTTTAGACTTTCTTGAACTTCTACAAACTCGAGCAGGTAATTTTCCTAGAACAAATATCTAAAGATGAGTGACCTTAACGATTCCCAGAATGTAAATATCTCTTGGTCGCATAGTAGTACCAACACACGACCAGTCGACCATCGTGGAATTCAACATTAAGGGAGTGTCCCCTGGACATGATAGAGTGGATCGGTTGGTCGAAATATTGAGGCTTAGTGCCGAGATAGTTCTTGAGCAAGAGTTTTTGGATTTGATATAAGAGATACTCGGTCAGACCATGCAGAGGCGAAGACCCATATATTGGGGCAGCCACCACTGGTACATCCTAAGTTACCACTCAAAAATGTGCCAGCTTGGTGGTAGCTTTTGACGTGCCAAGCTCCTTGCGTCGAGGTGTCGGGGCTTCCGCTCCTGTTGTGGGTCGAGTGACAGTGGACGTCTCCGACGACGACTGGCCAGTCGGAGATAAGGAACCCGAGGATGCTATCGTCGAAGATAAGGACACTAGAGAGAAGCTTGTTGTCATTAAAGTTAGGGGCGTTATCGCTTACAAGAGATCTCAGCCTTGCTAGATGTCTACAGAGGGATACACATGCGTATTAACGGAGCCTCGGCCTGAAGCACTATGCCGAGAATACGGTATTTTGGATGATGTCGACCTTGTCTTGCTTGTGGAGAATGACTCACCACTCAATCCGCCGGCTGAGCACATAACGCTATACGCCAAGTACCTTTGAGCCAAGCTTCACCTTCTTTTTCACCCCTTTCTTTGCGGGGCGTTTGATGACCTGAATGTATGCCCTACTCAGCTTAATCTAAATTGTTATCGTTCCAAGATTAGGATGTATGTGCTTTGGAGGTATAACCGGGCAACCAAAGTGCCGTGGGAAGCCTTCAAACAAGTGTATAAAATAAAAATGCTTCCTTGGCAGTCAGGATGGTATTACTTCACCATCTTTAAGAAGGATTTTATTTTCAGAAACCCCATCTTGAGCAAATTATGGAAGTTCAAGTGGTTCTTCGTTGGGGGGAATTATTTAGCCCGAGTCGGTGAAGCCGTGCCCAAAGATCAGCAAGTCCCAAGGACGTTCAAGTAGGGACACATTTGGTCAAAGAGGCCGTAGGCGCCAAGCGAGCTCATTAATGCAGTGGAGGATTTGTACGCCAAGTTTGAATCCACTCAGCAGCAATCCTTTCTGCTCCAAAAGTCCAACCTTTCCTGCTATGGCTAGTTTTGGGAGTCTAACTTAAGAAATCCTTGACAAAACGTCCCACCTGCCCAGTCGACCGAGCAGGTTACAATAGGAAGGCCAAGCGTTGTTGACATTTTGGGGCCTAGCATCAGCCGATCCAGGTGGCTGATGAGGAAGCCATCATCGTCTAGTTCCAAGGGCTCATCAAGTGGCTCCTTTGATCTAGGGCCACCCGTAGCTGACAAGGACCTCAAGGACGTGATTCAGCACCTCTATCCATCGTGCCAGCTCCAGATCGCCAGTAAGCCCCTACTTTTTTTATTTTTTGGTTATGCCGAGCTCATCTTGACTTGATTGCTTATAGAGACATGTCTTCCCGGCAGGCTTCTAGAGAAGAATAGCAAAGGATGATAGAAAACCTCCCCCGTTTGAAGGGGAAGGGTGTGGCTGGGTCCAAGAGAAAGTGGATGCTAAGGGCCAAGTAGCCTCTCACCACAAACTGTCGTGACCGCCGTGCCTCCACCATCAACGGAGCCACCGAGAAGGTGAAGAAATACCCACCACCTGGTGATTGAAACCATCGGGGAGGCGATGCCTAAAGACTCGTTCTTCAAGAGTATCCGGGTAGAGTCCTTCAGGAGTTGAAGTGCCCCTTGCTGTTTTGTTAGAGCTTGGCCTGTAAACATGTCTTCAAGATTATTCAAGATCTACTTCATAGTCTCACAATTTTCATGTTGAGCCTACAATACATTATTTATGTTGGCCATAACATAACAGCGAGCCTGATCATTAGCATCTTTCCAACGATCATACTCTTGGATTTGCTCATTATTGGAATCTCTCATAGGCTCAGGAGGACACGGAGTTGTTAGCACAAATTTTAGTTTTTCAAAGGATAGAACGATATTTAGGTTTAGTTTCCAATCATTAAAATTCTCTCTAATTAATTGGTTTTTATCGAGTATCGAAGATAAAACGTTTTTAGACATTTGTAATCTACAATAAAGAATCATATACCAAACATAAGCTAACATACCACAATAATTTAGTAAGATAACACAATAATTTAATAAGATAACACAATCATGTAAAACATACAATGTGTTTATTATGTCAAAACCTTGAAAAAGTCACAACCTTACAATGATATTCCTAAGTCAGAATTCAACAAGCCGCCTAAGGGAGACTTGCCAAATTCAATTAGAAACATGGATCCCCTCCTGATTAATATATGCTATCTAGGACCCGTGTGATCCACCGCATATTAATAATCGTTTCTTTAGCCATCAATTTTATTAACAGAGCTCCTAGGAAGGTTAATAATAAAATTAACATGAGCGTATAACCATTGTTTCAATATTTTATTCATGATTTATAAACACTACCTAGGGATGTGTAATAATAAATCATGCTACAATACCTTATCCTTTTGGATATCTAACCTGATACATGATTAAATCCTTTTCTAGGGTTGGAACCACTATGCGCTACCTATGAACCAACGTTGGAGGTCGTAGGTCCTCTCTTCAAAAACGTTCTCCCACTCAATCTTTTAAAATCAAAGTTTTATTTTAAAAACATGTATGAACAACTTTTAATGAGTGACATCCCTATTCTATATGACATGTTATCAACATACATGGCAAATCATATTATAATGCAGACAAGCAAAGCAATATATAAAGCTACAAGCAAAATAATAATAAATAGCTGTAAAATTATGGTTCCACCCTAGAGAAAAGAAATTGAAGATTAAAATAGATCAATTGAAAGAAATTAAAGATTACAATAGATCAATCGAAACATATTATGGATTCTTCATCCTTGAATCTTCAAATTGTATTCGTCTTCATGTATCATCCATCTTTAAGTCTTCAATCCCACATAGATAGAATACTCAATATTTCCGGTCATATCCAAATTTCATGTTTCTCAGAATTGTCCCAAAAATAAAATCAAAACTGCACCAAAAAACGCACATTTTTTGAAAAACATAGCTCTTTGCTGGCCTACAGGTACCACGCTCGATCGCTAGTCAACTATCAACCTATCGTACTTCACAGTTTGGCCTGCCACCAGAGCCAACATTCTAACCCGTGCTGTCGCAGTCGACCGCAGTACGTGTATTGCGGTTGATTGCGCCCTTACCCAGGTAGAATTTTTAGAAAATAATTTTAAGGTAGTTTTTTAATTTTATTTTCAATAATTTAAAAGAATAAAATTAGAGACTCAAGAAATACCTTTGGAACGCTATCATCCATCTTCCATCTTCTAGATCCTTTTTTTTTTGAATGATTATTTAATTACAAAAATTTTACAAATTTAAAATTAAATAATAATTCCTAGACGGTGATGATAAACCACTATCTAATTACATGAAATAACCTATTAGGAACCATAACCGGCACAAATTAATAATTAATTAATAATTTAATCAACCATAATTAATTAATAAACATTCACCATATAATCTCATGACAACACAAAATATACAAAAGCCATAGAGTGCAAACTCTCTAAAAAATTAAATTTAAGCATATGAGAGATTAAGATCACATAATTTATTCATATAACATGATCACAAACTCATAAATTTATGTAAAAACCTATGGTACACAGTGGAACTTTGAAAATTTTTCATTAGAGTATTTTCTAAAACACAAGTTTGACACGCTATATATATAAATTAATCAGATCTTACTAATCTTTGAATGCCGAAAGCTCTTGTAATCTGTGAAGAGAAGAACGTTCCAGAAGAACCCCAACCAACTGGTCTTCTCTGATATTCTCTATCAACGATCGATATGTGTGTGAGCGCACCTCGTACAGCTCTTTTCCGTTGACTCTCCATCTAACAAATTGAGAAAACCTAGAACTAAGGTTCATGATTTGTGAACAATAATTCTTTGGGAGTTTTTAGAGTTCTCACGCTAGATTACTCACTCTTAATTTCTCAACTAATCTAAATAACTATTAGAACTTACTCCCTATTTATAGAGGTCAGGCTTGAGGTCAATCATTATCAAATAAGACCTCAAAATTCAAGTTTGGATTAGTTTCAAAGTCTAATCCATGTAATCAGATTCAAACTCTAACTACCGCAGTTGATCGCGATGCAAAGGCACGGTTGACCACGCTGTCGCGATGGCCGAGTTCAAATCTAATTCAAACTCTAAAGTTGATTCGATAGATTCCATCACAACTTATTTGATAAATCCTATCTTATTAATTCTAGGTATCTTTTATAAAGCCTTAATTTTAATTTAAATAACCTAATAGAGAAGTTATCTGATTAAAATAGTCATATACAGATAAACCCATACAAATAAGATATTATCCACAATAATTCAACATGTTTATCTTAAACTAATTTACCAAATTAATTCAACCGATAAACTAAAATGAATTATTAAATCCAATTAACTCGAATTTTAGTCAATCTAATAGTTTAACATAAGTTACTAATTCATTGGAAAAGCACGCCGTATCGTTACAAGATTTATTATGAGCTAGCAAAGGGGACCTAATAGACCTATATAGTTCAAACTCCTGATAATTATAAAACCTAATATCCTAGATATATGTTTCATAATTATCAACTCTAACGCTACTCCACTAAAAGTTTAAAGTTACATTTTTGAACTATATAAAATTACGAAGCTCAAATAGCTAAGTATCCATGACGTATCATAATGTATTGTATCCTCGTAGGATATCCATAATCGGCTTAAAAATAAATTTTGTCTAACTTTCTAGATTATTTTTCTCTTATGTTCCATTATCTCACTATCGAAAAACTAACCATCCAAAGACAGCATACTACTCGGTTACACCTATGTATGCAAATGGTTGAGCGCTCTAATTTTTCAATTACAGAATAACGCATATAAGAGGATATCATTGACTCCTAAAGAGGAGCTATAGATTCCGCACATATGAATAACATGTCTACATTATCAAGAGTCATGTCTCTAATACACTGGCATGCATACCAATATAAAATGTGGATGTCACCCTTTGGTACATTAAAAGACATAAGTCAAAACAACAGGCCCACTATTGATTTCAAGATTAAGACACAACATATATGACTGTTTAAAATGAATTGATTTGTCGAGACAGGATTATTAATCTAAATTAATTCCACTTTATATCCTGATCTAATACATCATCACCTATGATAATGCACCAAATGTTTCTATTCGTGGAGGCCACCTCTGATGGCCAAGACAAACCATCTACCGTAAGGGATATAGACATCATAACAATCTTTGCATGAATAAAGCGCCCAACTTTATTTCCTCGATAATGGATCTTATGATTTAGACTGTCACCTTTTGAATCATATCTTTCGCATAATCTGTCCATCATATGCCTGATTCTAAAGGTTTAGACTGACAGTCTTAGACTTTTGTTTGCTTATCATACATTCAACAATATGAATGTAAAGAGGACAATAATTTAGTATATGAATATTAAATAAATTCTTTATTGATAAAAATGCTCCAAAAACATATTATATTTTTACTCCTTAAGGCATACATGTCTAACACTCCTACAACCATGTCACAAAATCTCCTCCACTATAGCAAAAGATTTGTTGCTTCGTTGGTGTTGATATGCAACATTACACAAATTTGATTCCAGGATCATAGTGAGGAGATCTCGAACTTATGGCCATCGACCTTGCAGTTAAGACTGCCGTATTACTCGTCACCACCTGTCTCCTTTTAGCTGACATCGTTGCTGTCAAATCCGGGCTGACCTAGATTGAGGAGAGCAACGACCATTTCATATCTAGATTTGCCTTGTGGTCTCGCCCCCATTGAAGTTTTGGAGATGTGAATATGCGACAAGATTTAGATGATGGATGTGTAGAGATCAATGGCTGGAAGATTCATGTCATGGCGAGATACTAAAGAATGAGGATGAAGATTTTTTGCTTCTTTATTTTTTTGATTGTTTTTGTCTTCTTTTTCTTTTTTTTCTTTTTTTTTTTTTTTTTTTTTTTTTTTTTTTTTTAACAGATTTGATGATGTGTTATTTAGAGTTTTGTTTTTTTGAAAGAGATATGTGATTATTATTATGATGATGACGACGACGACAACAAAGACGATGATGATGTGAGATTCTTGTGATTTATTGTGATTTTTTTTTGTATCTTTAAAGTATTATGTAGGCAGCAATGCTGTTAATAACGACGAACAATGGCTGGTATCGTGGTAGATGCTAGCCAGATACTGATATCACGGTTGAATATGTGCTGGTATCTTGGTTGGATACTTGTATCATGGTGGTTACCGATTAGTATTGAGGTCAGATACCTGCAGCTTTTATTTGGTATTGTCAAATATAGTATGATGATGTCGCATAACAGTCACTACAATTATTTTTTTAGTAGCATAAATTAATCTAAGCTTTAATTTTGTGACATATATATATATATAAAGATTTTCATATTAAACAAATTAAGTTTAATTAAGAGTATTTTTATCTTCTCTTTATATTTTTTCAATTGAAAAAGTCTGTGAGGGATAAAATTGAAACAAGTTTTTTAAATTCAAAAGATATTTTTATAGTTCTAAAAACATATGAACAAATTGAAAAATAATAAAAACTAGGAGGTTAGTTATTTTTTTCAGTTGAAAAAGTCTATAAGGGATAAAATTAAAACAAGTTTTTTAAATTTAAAAGATATTTTTGTAGTTTTAATATAATTTCCCATATTTTTTTTGAGGGTATGTAATTTCCCAAATTCGTAGCACTGTACAAAAAACTATTTTTTGAGGAAGATGTCGTTTCTCTTTTTTTTTTTTTGGAAGGAGACGATGTCCTTTCTCCGTACTGTCCAAATGCTTGGTTCTTGTCGTTGGCAATTCAATCAATATGCTATCGTTCTGATAATTTGCCGTCTTCCACGTCTTGTCGTTAATTAAATCTATCCCGTGTTTCCAAGGAAAAAAAAAAAAAAAAAAAAAAAAAAACCTGATTCCGAACTACTGGTCCTTCTCTTCACGTGTTCCTTTTGTCACCGTACGCCTTCCCTCATACAATCACATAAAAGAAAAAGCCCAAATTACCCGGAAAAGAAAACCCTTTCTTGTTTTCGCACTCCACAGGCGCTCCTTCCTCTCTCTCTCAAATCCTTTCACTGCGCTCGCTTGCCGTCGCCTGAATCGGCCTCCGATTCGGTCATTTCTCCTTCGTCGAGCTCCTTCTGAGCCCTAGCCTCTCTCAAAATTTCGTTCTTTCCTCTCTTAAAGCTCCGTTCATGGTGTTTTTCGCGTACGCCGCTCGGCATTAGCAGACGAAGAATCGGCCTTTCGCCGCAAGAGAAAGGTAGCTTTAAATCAAGACCGTGGTTAGGGGTTTTTTCTCCCTCTTCGCAACTTATCTTCTCAGCGGTTAAAGTCCGGTACTTGGTGAGTCGTTTCGAAGCTGATTTCGAGGTCTTGATTTTCGATTTTAGGGTTTTGTTTTGTTCTGAGTTGCTTCAATTTATGATATTTTAGTTTCTTTTTGGGGAATTTTTGTGCTTTCCTTTCTTTTTTCTGGTTTTGGTGGTTGCGAATGTCGGGGAGTGACTTCAATTTCTATGGCTTGCTTGTTATTTCGTCTTTCTGTGAATGTCGATGTATTTGGAGTTTAGAGAAATGAATCGAAAAATTCGCTCAATTGAACCAGAGAGATATTAATTGATACATCAATTTTGTAAAGCCAAAATCTACTAAAGGAAGGGCGATAGCAGAATACTTTGCTGAAAACCTCATTAAGTAAGGAATTCGAGATATAGGGTTTGTTTTCTATGCGCTGAAATGGGCTTCTCTGATACTCTTTCCAATAGACCCGTTTTCCCATCCTATTTTTGGAATTTGATACGCTGATAATCCGCGACAAAGTCGATAATTGTATATTGGCTTTTCTGTTCCTAATACCTGATATACGAAGATGGAAAAACCTCAGTAAGATGCAAGTGATTTGATAATTCGTGAGCTAGAAATTAAAAATCAGGGTGCTTTAAGGAATAAGCACTTACAATAGTATAATTGAAATTTTTTATCCTGTTTTTCGTTTCGACTAAAGGTTCTGAAGAAATTTCTTTAGTAGCTGCTGGCGCCAGGATTTTTGGCCCTTACTTTTGTTTATTAATTTATTTGATTCAGAATGTTAGTTACTTGATATATTGTGTGTGGTCGACTTCGATCGCGGTTTTTATTTTGTTTATAACTGTTGCTTTTCTTCATTGTGTCCTATTTGATATGGTTTTGTGTTATTGGGTTGCATCTTTGAGTTTCTTTTGTTTTAGGTTTTTTATTATTCGATGTCTAGTTCTTTGTTTTGTTTTGTTTTTGTTTTTGTTTTGCTTTGTTTTTTTTGGGCCATATTCAGCCTTTTTTTTTGTCTTTGAAATCTTCTATGTAGAGTTGTTTCGAATTATGTTTTTCGTGGTAATTGTACGAGCTTTTCAGCGTAATCTGAGTTTCTTTAAACGATTAAATGGTAGAAATAAGCTATTCTTTGATGAGTTTGTGTTGGCATCTCCTTTTTATGTTTATGCAAGCATGTAAGTAGGCATTTTCTATTTTGGGCCCACAATATCTGACCTATCTCAATTATTTGTGGGCATGAAGCTGCTACTGCAATTTGGCAACTCAGTTTCTACGGCCGGCAAGGACAGAGATAGTCTATGATACATTGATACTATAATTTAATTTGTGGAAAAGGATATCCGTATGGCTGGTTTTTTGTCCGGTGATGCCTCCCATCATGGAACATATGAAGGTGCTTCCCACAAACATGTTCAGGATAAGCCAGAGGATGGTGCTCGTTGGTACTTTTCGAGGAAAGAAATCGAGGAAAACTCCCCATCAAGGTGTGATGGAGTTGACTTGAAGAAAGAGACTTATCTACGCAAATCATACTGTACGCTTCTCCAAGATTTAGGGATGAGGCTTAAAGTGTAAGTCTTTTTACGTTTCATTTATCCTCATCTGTGAATTCTTTTGAGTTTCTCACGTTTTACCTTAGACACTGGTGTTGTGAGAGATCTAATATTTGACTTAATATCCTAGCTCCTACGCGGTGCTTATTATTTTGCTCATTAATTAGCTCTGGGTTCAATCACGTTAAAAAATTCAGTCCAGGACCCATGTTTTCTCTGCTGGAGATATATGGCATTTAATTTTATATGTGCACGCCTGGGTAGCATACTTAGGTTGAAAGAAATGTGTGTGTGGGGGTGTGTGTAGTATAGTGAAGTTGAAAGAACGGTTGCATGTTTCGTTTGCCTCAAATTTCATTGAGGTATCATGATCATTGATTCGACTTGATAATGATCCCAAGTATTGTATAATGCAGACCCCAAGTAACTATTGCAACGGCCATAATTTTCTGTCATCGATTCTTCCTTCGTCAGTCTCATGCTAAGAATGACAGGAGGGTAAGCCCATGAATAATTTGCCCCCTCTCATTGTTGACGGTGGCATAGCTAGTAATAGAAGAATAGGATTTTGCCTTTATATGCTGATTGGCATCAAAATATGTGTGAAGAGAGAGATGCAAGAAAATATTTAGTTGAGATTTACATGTATCAAATTATCATTTTCAGTGCCCTAATTTTGCTTTAAAATCTTCCGCAGACTATTGCAACAGTGTGTATGTTTCTTGCTGGGAAGGTTGAAGAAACCCCCCGTCCCTTAAAAGATGTTATTCTAGTCTCATATGAAATCATTCATAAAAAGGACCCAACAGCAGTACAGAGGATCAAACAAAAGGTATCCTTTATCGCTGTAATCTCTATGTACAAATTTTTTTTTTCCTTTTAATTTATAGCTGAATACAGAAATAGTTCACCTATGTTGGACTTCCTTAGTTACTCATTATTTTAGTTTTTCATAAAAGAGTTCACGACATTTTCCATTGGTTTTTTTCTCTTCTCTTTACACCAAGTTCTCGACTGCCAGTTACATATTTTAGATATGCAGCTGGTTACCTTTTGGCAATGACAAATTGCTAACTTCTCTTTATTAGCAATTATGTCGGTAGCTTATGTCAGCTTAAAATTTATTTTTATTGATACAAAAGACGTCAAATAGGAAATTTTGACAATGGTGCATTAATAGTAAGTGGGACAGCTGTTTTTTTGGCCTAAAGTTCAGGGTTTGTAAGTGAAAAGGGGACCAGATTAGGAAGTTCTGAAGTTGGTTTTGGCCTGAAGCTGGCCAATTAGATAAATTGTGTCCAGGAGCGGTTGCATGATATAAGTCTACTGATATATTTTAATTTAAGTTGTGAAAGTCATGGTGTTATGGTTTCATTGATGTAGAAGAAGGTTTAGTTTTGGGTTTAAAAATGTCTAAGAGAATCAAGCAAGGTATGGTATAAAAGCTATAAAATCTTTTTAAAATTCTTAAATTTCTATTATTATACCAATAGTTATATGGAATTTTTCTTTGTCCTTCCCTATGTAAGTTTGTGACAAATAATTTTCTCTTGCCCCTCCCTTGAAACAAAAGAAAAATATAATTTTTTACTTGTCTTTGCCTGTGGAAGTCGCTGGGAATTATTGAACGACATAATTTATATCTTCTTAACATCTCTGGCCTATTAACGATTGAAGAAAGGAGAGTGTGTAAAGGCAATCCATGTACTAGACCAACGGATATTTTTGGCCCATCATGATCAATGGGATTCGATATTATTGATCATTTTATGGTATTCACTGAATAAAATCTGTGATAGACTATAGGATATCATGTTTCTTATAAAACACACACGCAGGGTTATGCAACACAATACAACTAAAACAGTTTAACAAATAAATGGGGAGCTTTTTTTGTGAACGGCATCAACCTTAGTAGAGCATTTCTGCTGGATTGATGTTTGTGTTATCACTTTTTCTTGCTGTCATTTTCTTCTTTTTATTGGGGCTGGTTTTCTTGTCTAGAGAAGATACATATTTCTTGTACCATACCTGTACATAATTTTTGTACACTCTGCTATGTTTTTTAATTAGTCTTTCATTTTATATATTTGTGCCTTTGC
This sequence comes from Artocarpus hirsutus, assembly GCA_946598075.1. Lineage (NCBI taxonomy): Eukaryota > Viridiplantae > Streptophyta > Magnoliopsida > Rosales > Moraceae > Artocarpus > Artocarpus hirsutus. Next base: position 11,924 of record CAMOHE010045199.1, on the reverse strand, counting down.
ATGTATCATACAGGAAATATATGAACAACAGAAAGAATTAATATTACTTGGAGAGAGAGTTGTCCTTGCTACTCTTGGATTTGATCTCAACGTGCAGCATCCATATAAACCCCTTGTTGAGGCAATAAAGAAGTTCAAAGTAGCTCAAAATGCCCTTGCCCAAGTTGCCTGGAATTTTGTCAATGATGGGTATGCTTATCTTATTTTCTTTGTACTACCCAGTGTTGGTCATTCTTCTGAAATTGAATGCGGTATGCAGACTCCGGACATCTCTTTGCTTGCAATTTAAACCTCATCACATAGCTGCCGGTGCCATTTTTCTTGCTGCCAAGTTCCTCAAAGTAAAGCTCCCATCTGATGGTGAGAAGGTTTGGTGGCAGGAGTTTGATGTCACCCCGCGCCAATTGGAAGGTTGGAGTCATTCTTGACCTTCTATAGCAGTAGTAATCTTTAACATATATATAAACTGAGAAAAGGTTTCTCACAATGCGCCTCCCACAGTTAAAAAAAAAAAAAAAAAAGGAGGAAGAAGGCTGGAACAGTTTTTTTTTTTTTTCCTTTCTTTCTCTTTTCTCCCATTTTCTTTCCCATTCTTCTACTTTTTTTTCCCATACATATTTGTTTTTTCTTATCCTTGTCCTATTTTCATGCATGTTTATTTTTTCCTCTCAATTTTTTCTACTCTTTTTTTTTTTGGTTAAGATGCTTTAGACGCACATGCAGAGTGCGTGCTTCTCAACTAGTATTGTACAAAAACAATTCATTGCTTTATTTTTTTTCTTCCATATTTGACATGCTGTTCTCATCCTTTGCATTGACCTAATTCTTATGTGTTTCTAAGTGGTGGTGATAGCCAATAGGTCTAAAAAAAAATAATAATAAATGATAATAATATTAACCATTCAGGACAAGAAAATGGAAACCCCTTCACGCGCTTGTAATCCCTGCATCTCTTACTCTCTCTCTCTCTCTTTTTTCCTTTTTTCTTTCCCCCCCTTTCCATTTTTTTTTTGAGTCGACAACAGTTACAGTTGCATGGTCGTGTCTAAATTGATGAAAATCTTCCGTAAAATCTCTTGACTATCAGCTCTTAATATATCGTGATTTCCTGCAGAAGTAAGCAATCAAATGTTGGAACTGTATGAACAAAATAGAGTCCCACCATCCAGCGATGTAGAAGGAAGTGCTGCAAGTGGTGTGACTCATCGGGCCCCTGCAAAAGCTACTATGAGCAACGAAGAACATGTGACAACCAACAGTCATTCGCAGGCTGGAAGCTCCAGACCTGGAGCCTCAAAGCCAGCTTTATCCAGGCCAGCATCTGAGACGTCGCACGCTGACAATCATGGTGGGCCTCCAAGAACAACAGAAAGCCAAAGTAATGACCATGGGAACACAGAAAAAAATGGTTTGGACCACAAAGTTGATGGAGAATTTAGAGATAATCATCATGCTGAGCCAGAGCAGATGCCACACCACGAGAAGGCGAGGGAAGGTCAGAACACATCAAGGCATGGGTCAGAGGGAGCTGGTGAAGAGGATCAACAAAACAACGTGGGAAGAAGTGAAACAAGAGAAGCTGTGGAATTGAAGGACAAACATCATGGCCGAAATCTTGAAAACAGACAGGGTACGCTTGGTCGATCACCTCAGGAAGCAATAAAGAAGATCAACAGGGACAAAGTAAAGGCAGCGTTGGAGAAACGAAGGAAGTCAATTGGTGATGTGACTCGGAAAACCGACTTGATGGACGAGGATGATCTCATCGAGAGGGAATTGGAAGATGGCATTGAATTGGCCACTGGGAATGAGAAAAGCAAGCGAGACCGGAGGCAAAGCTGGTCTAAGCCCTCTAGACTAGAAAATGACGACTTGCATCAGGGAAAACATCAAGAGGCAGCTAGAGACGGTCATTATCAGAAAAAGGGTCAGACATCCGGACCGGATTGGAACAACGTGGAAGAAGGTGAGTTATCAATACTTGAGGAGGCGGTTTACCATTCGCCGAAATCCAGCAGCCGCAAGAGAAAGGCAGGAAGCCCACCAGCAAACCCCATGGAGGGAAAGCAGCGGCATGACTATGCGCCTGGGTTCAACCACCACGATCAGTTTGCGTAATGTTTAATGTGGTATTATCTGTTTTCCCTTACCCTTTGTTGAAACAGTACGACTATGAATTTTGAGAGCAGCCGGTAATTCAACCATTGGACAATTCCAATCATTATATAAGTAAATATGTTGTCCTTTTTTTCTTCTTCTGCTAATCTGCCCCTAGCTGCATATTAATGCGTATGTCCAAGTTCAGATGTTAGCTTTTTCTCTGGAATATGCTAGTTGTTTTCATCGAGTAAATACATTATTTGTTACCATAGATGGTGTTTACATAATTTGAGTAAATGCTATTGAAGTTTTGACGTACAAGTAAGTTCATAAATTTAGCAACATTTTGTTTTTGAGGGAATAATTGTAGTAACTTGTCTTTCCTGGAAAAAGAAAAGAAGTCATTACCTTTGGTCATTCGACAACCATAAACTTGTATACCAATTTATCACTTGTTTGTGATTTTCCTTTTGCCGACTCTGTAGTCTGTAATTGATTCTTTCTCTACCTTTAACAGAAAGTATGAATAAATTAGACGTCTATTAAGGCCTCTTGTCTCCCAACGGATCATCTGATAAATTCCATTCCATTAGAGCTGGCTTCATCACAGATCATTCGAAGAGTTTAATTCATGCAGACATGCATGCTTCACCCGTAAATTAACGGGTGTTTTGTTTTTTTATTTTTTTGTTCTTCTCCCATAGCTTTGGCAACTTCTTTTCAAATTTTCATGTCTGATTAATTCTCTCGTGTAAAACAGATGCTTCATGTAAGAATAGGTAGTAAATAGCATAGCTGGAGAGATACAAGAAATGTATGTGACGTATATGTATTGTGTAATGCGAGATATATGCTCACTCGATATGGCCACCAACTATTAGGCATTGGTGGAGCGTCTGGCCTAGGTCCATTTGTTAGGTAGATCCAAATTTAGTAATCCATTTTGAGAAAATTATATGATATTTTATCTTTTTAAAAGTTGTGTTTATATATGTCATACTTTGAGAGTTTGTCATTATTATTCTTATTACATTTTAAGTTGTGCGACAAATGGACATGTGTAGCATTTATAAAAGGTAAATTTTTAAGGATGGCATTTATGAAAATTCTTCATAAATTTTTCTGTTCCCTAAACGAGTTTTTTAGCTTCATTTATTTTGGTCATTGTATTCCATGAATATGGATTTCATAGCCATCTTATAGTCACCGAAGAATTTATAGCTAGTCTGGTTCGTGGGTTTGAAACGCAGTTCAAACTATTTTCTATAGAATTCTCATAAAAATTTAAATTTTCGTTCAAATTTACCTGTTCAAACCTATAAACCAAACATGCTTTAATAAATGTTTTATTAAAAAATAAACAGAAAACAAAAAGTAAACTTTAGTAGTTGATAATGTCTGTAAAGATAGCACAAAAATGAAGCAGGAACGATGAAGAATTTGCTTTTTAATTTATTGAAAGTGGAGGAAGAAAAGAAAGTCATTGATTTTATTGTGAAGCATATGCCATTAGTTTTACTTCTGTAAATTCTAGCATTTTCTGACGCTAATATTTTAGTGGTGGTAATTGGTTCAAAGGGCAACTAACAGCATTTCCAAAGCAGCCTGCTCCGGTTTCGAATCGGGGAAGTGTTTGTTAATGTGTGCGTGTGTGTGTGTGTGTGTGTGTGTGTGTGTGTATATCTACTAACAGTGCATGTTTCTAGTGTAGTGGTAGGTGCTAGATTGATCAATTCACATTAAACTATAAAAAAAAATGAAAAACTAGCATGCAGATTTGGAATGGTTCAAATTCAGTCCTACCAGGAGGAATTCATTTTTATTATTATTTTTATATCCCATAGAAGTTTCATAAAAGAAATGTGAGAAAGTGAGAAGTTGAAACTTTAAAAGCCAATATCCAAATCCTAAATGCCAATCATCTCAGTGAAACTCTTGTTTTATGTATGACAGCAGGAATAGTGAGAAAACAGAACTTGTTGGACCAAGAATACAAGCAACATCTGATAGGAACTTGTTATCTCAATATCGAGCACAAATCATCACAATTACATCAGTCTCAAATCCTAAATCTCTCTTTTTAGATAAAAAAAAAAAAAAAAAAAGGCATCTACAGTACATTGCCTTTTAAATCGTACAACTAAACCACACAGCACAAATTGATGTGTTTATATAGTTAATATTTTGCCTATGGTTAAAAACAAAATTCCTTTAACTGCACTTGAGGTTTGGTGAATGTCTTGCAGAAATGACTGCCCAAACCTTGCCGCACTCACCCTTACTGGCCTCAGCTTAGGCCTAAACTCAATTCCTTCTACTATGAGACCAGACTTGGGATTCAAATTATCACACTCTCTCAGACTACACGAAACTGGACCATCCTCTCCATGTTCATTAAAGAACTCACCCATCTCAATCTCTTTCCACCCATCTCCTCTATCTCGAGGCAGAGGAGGGTGTGCGTTTCTCGATGGATCAAGGAAGATCCTGGCTCCTTTCCCATTCTCCCGTCCTTCAAAACTGACGCGGAACTGAACAGGAATATGATTGAACCCGGATCTGTCTTCTGCAAGCTTAAAGACTGGATAAGCTGCATTAGTTGTTTCTGTGGACAAAAGCTTAGTTTCTATCTTTCCCTTGATGTCAAGCCACCACACGATAACGAGTTTAGCCACTTCAGCGAACCTGTCCACAATCCATCAGAAATAACTAATAAAAAATATATTAGCACAAAAAATTAACAGCAATGTGTGTGTATTTGTTATAACCATGGAAGTCTACATAGACAATTTTGTTGATGTTTATTATTAGGCGATATGGATGTGATTATCTATATTAAATTTTAGAAGTGGATCATCAATTTTTGTGTTCGGGACTAAAACTATCAAAAAACAAAAGTTCGAGGATTAAAATATTGCTATGTTCAAAGTTCAAGGACTAACAATGCCAACAACCAATACTAAACGCATCATAAAAAGTGCTCCCAGTACTCTTTTTAAAAATTTTCAATATGAATGAAATTACTACGAAAACTACTGATCACTTGAGCTCATATAAAAAGTCCATATTGGCTTGTAATTAATTGTATTTGCTTAAGAAGCATAATCAAATGGTTAAGGATTAAAATATTGCTAATACTATCAAAAAAAAAAAATTCAAAGACTAAAATATTGCTATGTTCAAAGTTCAAGAACTAACAGTGCCAACAACCTAATACTAAACACAGTATAAAAAGCGCTCCTAACACTATTTTTAAAAATTTTCGATATGAAAGAAATTACTACGAAAACTACTGATCAGTTGAGCTCATATAATAAGTCCATGTTGGCTTGTAATTAATTGTATTTGCTTAAGAAGCATAATCAAATAGTTAAGGATTCTTTCCTCTTTCTCTGTTTTTTATTTTTTATTTTTCAAATTCAATTTTGGAAGAATAAAAGGTGTTCTGTTATGCAGAGAACGTACCTAGATTCAGGTAGTGAAATCCACTCCCAGTAACAGGGTGTGTCTCCCCATATGATTGAAAGCCCTCTTGCCCCAATCATAAAACATTTCTTCCCACTTGATCTATCCAGTGTAAAGCTCTGTATAGTAGTGACAATGTCAACATTTATCATAAAAGCAAGGTAGAAGAAACAGAACAATAGTACAAATCAAAATAAGTATTTAGCACGTCTACCCACTATACTTTTCACAGTTGGCGAGGTATTCCTAAATTCTTTTAACATAAATATATAAAGATCCTCCACACATTAAGTGATCTCATTTGGAGAAAGAAATAGAAATATTAAAAGGCGGTTAGAGCACCTCATGTCACGCGTTTTCTTCTAAATTTTTGACATTATTTATCGATTTGTAGGTAAGTATGTCACTTTTTATTATTAAACTTTGGAGAGACTTGCCGCAAAAATTTTGGGATCAACTTCCATTCAGTCACGGTTGAAGAAGTCAGCGCCAAAAACCCGAATAAAAAAAAAAGAAAAAGAAAATCCAATGTAAGATTTTAATTTTTACAGGAAATTTGAGAGTGTAGTTCTAATCGTAATAGTATAAAGTTTTTTATGCTATAATATAAAACAAAAATTTACTACAGAGTTAAGCTCTTACGTGCTATACTAAGCCGTTCTGACTTTATAGTTTCTCCCATACACCATGTTAAAGTAAGATTATCTTGAATTCTATTATTACTAGTGCCCAACGGCTAAAGTGTACAAGATATTGGAGAAAAAGAAAATTGTTTTTTTTTTTTTGTTTTTTTAAGTAAATATTGCTTTGATTGAATTGCATTGAAATTCACAATTCTTTCCTAATAATTTGGTATCTTCATTCGTAGAAACTAATTTAAAATTAACCATAAAAAATCAAAGAAACAAAAGATTTGCCAAGTTGCTGTCGTCGAGGATGATGGGATTATCACATAGATGGAAAGAGAGAGCTTTCTTGGGCATGGAACGCAGTGTCGTTTCTGCAACAGGCGATCGAGAAATTAAGTCGATGTAATCAAGAGGAAGAAAATTTTCCCAAACGACGTCGGAATCCGAAGCTGATCTGAACAGAGGAGAGACCAGACAGAGTTTCCAGGCATCTTTTGGAGACGTAAAGGAAATTATGTGGGCAATACACTCTTCGGGTAATTGGCTTATCGCCATTTTCCAATTATTTTTCCTTTCTCTCTTCTCTAGTTTTCTTCTCTCTTTCTCTTTATCTAATTTGCCTGATCTGAATATCAAGTTATTTATTTTTTAAGTTTTTCTTAGCAGTGAAGGAAATTTAGGTGAGGAAATGGGACTTCAAATTTCAAAGTGAAACGTTGACCAAGAATATTTAAAATACCCAGAGTACCCCTATATGTCGAAATATTACTCCTCTATTCTTATCATGCAAATTTTAAAATACCCAAAATACCCCTATATATCGAAATATTACTCCTCTATTCTTATTATACAAATGCCTAAAACACTTTTTATGCTTTTAAATATATTCAAAATACCCAATAAAGCAATTAAACTTTTTAAAATTTCATAATTACCCTTTCTAATCTATATTAAACGTTATTTTCAACGAACTTTCATGATTACCCTTTCTAATTTATATTAAATGTTTTTTCAATATGATTTAGTTTAAAAATTAAATAAAAATGATTAAAAATGTTCAAACAAATATTTCAATTAAGCAAATATGTAAATTATTTAGAGAATATTTGACATTCTAACTCTAAGATTAATTTTTTTAGCATTTTGGTTCAATAATGTTTTAAATTGTATTAAGTAAACATTAGGAAGGGTAATCTTAGTTTTTTTTTTTAAAGTTTAATTCTTTTAGGTATTTTGACTATGACTTTAAAAATACAAAGGATATGTTGGGCATTTGCATAAGAAGATGGGCAAAAGTATCGTTTTGAGAAATCACATGGGATGTTTTGAATATTTTTCCAAAACTTAAAAAAAAAAAAAACTATCAAAGTGAAAATGTGAAGAAAATTTTTCTCTAAAAAATTGCAAAGAAGAAAACATCATTCTTAGTTTGGCCTTGAACTTTTAAAACTCTCCCTTTGTCTCTTATTTAATTTAGCCCTACTTAATTTCTTTTGTTAGTTTTTTTTTTTTTTTTATTAAAATCACACATAACAGAAAAAAGGTAGTCACACGGTCTTTTCTATTTGTTTTTAACAAAAATCCAAATACAGGGTCTTAGTGGGATTAAAATAATATTTAAAAGGCAAAGTGAGAGTTTTTAAGTTTTAGGGACAAATTGAGAATGATCCTAACACCAAGGGGCACCAGTGAGATTAACCTTATTCAAAAGGACAATGACAACATTATCAAGTTTTAATCCGAAAGAATATTGCACAAAAACAACAATAACATAAATTTACATTATCCATGATTATAGACAAAGCATAGAACTGGCAGTACGGGTCACGACACAATGACATGCACAAATACAATACGATTTTTTGTAGTTATGGGTAATTTTTTATGTCCACTCGAAATTGACCCATTAAATGGGTTTTGTTATTGTCAACCCGTTTTATACTAAGTTGATACTAAATTGACCTATAGCTTATTAATTTTTTTTTCAAAAAATATTTTGCTCTAGTATATATTGGTATTAAATTAGATGTGGTTGTAGTATAAAATTGATTTGATTTTGTGAAAATATGCGTTTTATATTACTTTTTTTAAAAATAATTTTGGTGTATAAATTGTAAATTTAAGGCCATAAAATGTCATTGGTTAATTTCAGGCCATGGGTTGATTTGAAGTTATGGATTGATTAAAGGTCATATGTTACATACGTCAGTTATTAGGGCGGGTCTTGTTATTGTCAACTCATATTTAAAGCAGTTTGTGTTGATATTTTTCAATCTGTTCATGACTAGAGTCATATTAGCATTGAGGTATTTTTTGCATATAGCGAGTTTGATCAACCCAACATGACGATACCGCTTCACGAACTGCCACCTCTAGACTAAGGATGCAATTGACAAATTGTAAAGCAAACAGCAAACGACGATGTCTTCGTAACAACGAGAAAGACGAATGTTTTGAAAGAGTAATAATTTCTCTATAATTCCAATTAATGTTTTATTATTTGTCGATAAATAATTCATGTCCTAACTATTATTTGGTCGACAAATTAACTTTCTTTTAAAATTTTTATTTTTTTGGGAACTTTTTTTTTTGTATTTTAATTAATTGATTAGAAATTACCAATTTAAAGGTTAAATTCAACATTGCATAATCCGAAAAATAAGTTCAAGATACCTAAATTATATTTTTTAAAAATACAGGGTAGCTTTTAAACATTTTTCTAACAACAAGGTACCAAATAATGTTATATTTAAAAATATACGGTGTGAAGATTATTTTTTTTAATTTAGTTAAAGTCATCAAATTACGAAAAGTTTTGACCAAAGTCAACTCCCACGCCCTAGGTATGATAGGAATCGATTCAATAAAGATTTTTATCTTATCGGTGGAATTTTATTTTACGTGTAATTAATTCATTATTTAGGACTATATAATGTTACAAACAGTGGTAAAGGGTTTTACGCAGTGTTGAACTCTTGCCGTTGGAATTGTAGTTGAATCCGTTTAGAAGTCTGTTTTCTGTATGCGATTCTTGCTCCTCTTTTGTTATCGTCCGGAATTTGTTTAACAGCTTATTTAACGTTTTTTTTAATTAATAAAGTGTTATATAAAAAAATCCATTCTAGTAAAAAGAAAAAACAATTATAGAAAAGAAAAAAAAAAGACGGTAGCAAAAAGAAAAATTGAATATATAAAAATCAAATAGTCCGGATAACTATCATTTTCTCTCACACACTATGTTTTTTTTTTTAATTATTTGATTAACATATTTTTTCACCTCGTAGGATTTTGTATACTTATTCGATTCTGAATAGGATACGTTTTTTACTTTTACTCTTTATAAATAGGTTATCTCAGTTAGTTAAAAATTAAAAAATTGTTGAGAGAATTAATATATTTTCTATAACAATGAGTAACTCTATAGATCGTTCAACATGGCAAAGAGTAAAAGCTTTAGGGAAAGGCGGTTTTGCAACCGTTTTCCTGGCTCAATACACAGACAGAAATACAGTATTTGCTGTGAAAACAGCAAAATTAGAAGACTCAGATTCCCTTATTAGAGAAAGTAAAATCCTTGAACAGTTTGAAAACTGTCCAGAAATCGTCAAGATTTACGGTCATGAGATAACCATCGAAAAAGGGCTTCAATACTACAACTTGTTTCTCGAATATGCACCCGCCGGAGACCTATTGGACTTGATGGCCGACGCCGGGGGTCGTATATTGCAAGAAAATGTTGTTCGAAGATGCACTAGGATGATATTGGAGGGTCTTAGTAGTATCCATGCAAAAGGCATTGTGCATTGTGATATAAAGCCTGAAAACATCCTTGTCTTTCCTTCTTCACTCCATGGATACCGGCTCAAGATCTCCGACTTCGGACTGGCTAAGGAGCCTGACGAGGAGGTGTCGGTGAGCAAGAAATACAGATTTCGAGGGACCCCGGCTTACATGTCTCCAGAATCTGTGGCGCTTGGTGAAATTGGGACTGCTATGGATATATGGTCTCTGGGATGCCTTGTGCTTGTGATGAGTACCGGGGCCAATCCGTGGCGGTGCGTGGAGGGTTTAGATCCGGAGAAGATCCTTTCTTTGTTGGCTTTTACGGAGACGATGCCTGAGATACCGACAGATATTTCAGAAACCGGCAGGGATTTCTTGAGAAGGTGCTTGCAAAGAGATCCTAAAAAACGGTGGTCAGCTCAGAAATTGTTGGATCATCCCTTTGTTACTACTGCCACTGCTAAATCAAACGTCAGCACAGAACATCATCAGATGTTTAAATTACCTCATGAGTATCAAAAAATTATATTCCCTCGTGCTCATCATAAATTTAAATTACCTCATGAGTATTTCGTGTAATATGATTAGAAGAGAATGATGTTCTAGTTGTTTTTTATTAGGAATAGTTTTCTTTCTTTGCAGAGTAAAAGAAGATTGTTATTATTTTCTTGTTTTTGTTGACTAAGATGAAATTGTAGTTGTTATAACTAGTTTCAATTTCCGACATATATTTATTTTGTCATCAATTAAAATTAATTGCTTTAGTACTTCTTACAATATATCAATGATGCCGTTTATACGTCATAGCTTCTCAAGGCTCGGTGAATAGGATTATTTTCTTTCAAATAGGATATAAAATTAAATTCCGAATAAACATCTCTTGATGTATAAAATAAAAAGGATTTGCGGTTTCCTCAAAGCAAAAAAGAAAAACAAAAAAAAAACAGTAGGACTAATATTTGTTTTGTACTGTAACGCCCCATTTTTAGGTGTCACAGATATCGTTACATTCATTCATTAAAGCATTAATTGAAGCAAAACTAATATAAATTATAGCATGTATTTGAAATCATAGTTTGAAAAAGCATACTCAGGATCCGTACATACATATATATTTGTTTTTTTTTAATTAATACAATTCACGAGAAATTATAAATTACTTATTTATAACCATTCGTTTTTCCATAAACATCCTGAAAATAGTTTGCTAATATCATTGAATATTAAATTAACCTTTGAAAACAAAAATAAAATTCTTTGAACATATTTCAGCAGGCCGAACTTTGGATTTCGGCAGGCCGAAGGTCATCCATCGGCAGGCTGCCCGAGGCTTTACAAAATACAATTTTAAAATCAACAAGATCGGCAGGTCGATACTTGGCAATCGGCAGGCCGATTAAAGATCTTCGACAGTCCGACCAGTAATGGTCAGCAGGCCGAACTGTTATAAAAATAATTTGTATTTAATCAAGTTTTAAAGTTTCAAATACAGAAGAAAATTTATAAAATAATAAAAGTCCATCAAATAAACATTCTCAAAATTTTAAAACATATCCTTAAAATTCAAAAATAATAAACATACTCAGAATCGTAAATCATGGATTATTTCCTTAAAATCTCTTTCTTTGGCATTCTTCCATTTGCAAATCATCTTGCTTACCTCACACGCCCGTCAGTGTCCTCCGCCTACTCCAAAACTTTCTTACCCTTATCTACAACATGATGTAAAACTTGAATAAGCTAATGCTTAGTAAGTACATTGTAATTCTCACAACTTAAAAACATTTCATGAACATCATCAACTTCATCATTTTCATCATCATAACAGTGCACTAGGCACATTTTCATAGGAACATATCTTTCATTACATCAACCATATTAAAACTTTATTTATTTTATCTTAAGGGCCCAAGTGTTGCACCATAACATCATCATCATAGGCGCGCC
>CAMOHE010045198.1:79155-90852 GCA_946598075.1 Artocarpus hirsutus | reverse complement strand
TTGGAGCAGAATTCACAATTACTACAATGAAAATTCGACAAAAAAAAACATAATATATCGAAATATTAGACACTAATTCGTATTAATGTATCAACGAAACTGGAACGATCACAAGTCTGAAATTCAAAAACTAAAAAATATATATATATATATATATATATATTTACCTTTTTTTTTTCTTATTGGTGACCGGAAGAAGCGTATCGTTTGGTAGTGAATTTTTCCAAGGCAGGGGTCGAACTCGAACAAAGGGAAAGAGATTTTTTGTCTGGAAAAAATTTTTGGAGATTAATAATCAACTATTATTACTGGCCATCATTTCAGTACCAATTAAAATTAAAGTTGCTTTTAAAAAAAATTAATTTTTAATTTTTAATTTTTATTTTGTTTTTTGGGTGTTCGCAGCTCTCTCTGCTTCTCTTGCCTCTGTTTGGTAGAGGGTAGGAACTATAGTTTCTATCATAAATTTAGTTATAAATAATGTAAAATTTTCATATGCTATAGTAACAATAAAAAAATTACTACAATATAAAACTCTCACATATTATAATAAAAATAATTCTAAACATCGATCGTAACCATCCTTATAAACACCTTATTAATAGTTTGGGCCATAAACCTGGGATTAGTGGGCCCGACCTTGACGTAAAGAGACCATTAGGCGTGCCTTGATTATGATATCTGGAGGATCTCATTTCTGGTGCGGCCATTATCACGCTGAACCTCGTTTTAAGACTTTAGACGATGATCTTCCCCCGAATGTTCCCCTAAATCTTATAATCCAACGGCTGGGAAAAGGGGAGGGAAATATGGTAAACGCGCGCTGTAGTAAAATCTTTGTGAAAGGTGGAAGTTGAACTTGGAAATAATTAAACTATTTTAAAAATAAAATATAAAAAAACTAGAAATAGGGATTTTTTACCTCAAAGAAAAAAAAGGAAGATGCAGGGATTCGATTTCTAGGTTCTATTGTTTTTTTTGTTTTTTTTTTTTATAGAAAAAGAATATAAAATTTAAAAACATAACTAAATAAAGAGTTGATGTAGTCGGTCCCTTGTGACCTGGAGAGTGACATCTAGAGAGCGTAGATACTTGCCCAATTAATAGGCGGCCCACAAATTTCTTAATTTTCTCTCCCTCTAATATATATATATATATATATATATATATATCCGAAAGCACAAAATCTTCCCCTTCCAAAAAAATAAAAAATAAAAAAAATAAAAAGCTCAAAATCTTTGGCAAAAACTGAAGCCACAAGTACTCATTACAGCCTAAATTTATTACAATGAGGATTCTTAATTATAACGTGTTACGAATTATGTCACAGCTAGCAATTTTACTTTGTTGCTTTTACTCCACTTATTTTCGCCATCAGGTAAATCTCCTGTTAATCAATATGAAAATTATTGACTCCAAAAAAATAATTATTTAAATTAGATCACAAGACTCATGTCTCGATTTATGTGGAAGTAAGAATTTAGGGTACTTCTTTGGTGAGGATGTTGATGGATTAAATTTTGCATATTTACAGTCAATTTGTAATTTAATTCAAAACATTCTTAATCTCAATCTGTAATCTGATCTAAAACCTTCGGATTAAAATTTATCCGATTTAAAATCCTCAAATTGGATTAACAAATTATCGGATTGAGCTATGATCTTTAAAAATAAAAATATTAAAAGCTAATTTTTTCAATTTCAAAAATTAAAATAAACAATACATAATGTAAAATAACTTAATAAAGTTAAATTTGTTACAACAATCATTAAGACAAATAAACTTTAATAAAACTTCAAATCAAATCTTCTTAAAAAAACAAAAAAGAAAAGAAAAACTCAAAAATTGAGTATTCTTCATTCAATAACAGTACTTACAATTTCAAAACAATTCAAAATCATAAGATATATAAATACATATATGTGGTTTCAGATTAGTGGATTAGATGAATTGAGAATTCATTGATTTGTAATCTAATTCAAAACCTTCAAATTGAGATCTTTTCAATCTATCACTGATTAAAAACTCTTCCCAATTTACTCCAAAACCTTCGAATTGGATTGAATTGGTGGGTTTCGCAGATTGATGGATTTCATGAATACGCTTATTCTTCCAACTGCTAAAAAACAGATACTTGCCGGTATAGGTTTCTTTCTTGGTACCTGCTAGAGAAATCTCCTAAAAACTTATAAATGAAAAGAAAAAAAATTATGGTAAGGTGTGAAAAAACTATATCTTATAACACATGTGACACACCGATAACATATAACAACAAAAGGGGCGTCTATTAACCCGTCCTACTTTTTTATATATTATTTCTTAAACCATTCTCATTTTACTTGTTGCACCATTTTAAAGTACCAAAAAATCTTTACACCTAAATAGATTTTTTTTCTTTCCTTTTTTTTTCTTTTTCCACCCAACAACACAACAGATCAAATATAATTACACCTAAGGAAATATACTGAATAGAAAAGAAGGTTATTTATATCATTGATAAAAAAGAAAAAAAGAAAAAATAGATTAAAAAGAAAAAAATTGATACTTTTTCTTTTTCCAGTTTCGTCGTAAACTTCCACTTCCGAATACATCCCAATACACCATTACAAATTTCCATTATAAAAAAATAAATTTATATACACCATTTTCTTCCGGTAAGAGAAGCTATTATGCACTATTATTTATCATTTGCTGTTTTTATTTATACCAAGACAATTTGTAAGCAGCAGGGGGTCCAATGATTAACAAAAATGAAAAAAATGAGAATTTTGAAAAAAAAAAAAAGAAGGAGAGACCACGTACATTTTTGTGATGAAGTTTTTGAATATCAAAATTCATCTTTATTCTTTAAGAAAAAACTAGGGCATAATTATTTTTTTTAAGGTGAGATATGTAATGAGTATTTATTTAAAATACTTTTGTCCTTAAGGGTAATTTTATCAATGGGTAAGATACTAATAAAAAATTTTATTAAAAAAATGTGTGAAAAGTAAAACAATGGGTGTCTATAGTCGCCCCCAACAACAAATCATGTCATCAGATTGTATTTACTTATTGTTTGGATCTCTGACAATCTTTGACACATTCACTTAGGCTTGGAAATAACATTTTTAGGAACATTGTGGAAAAGCTACATACCCGTTTGGTAATGTTTTTATTTTGGTTTTTGTTTTTAGAAAAATATGAAAATAAAAATATTTTGAGAAATGTGCTACCATTGTTTTAAAATTGTGTTTTGTTGTATATGATAGTATATTTTTGAACCCAAATATTTTTTGATAAAAATTATCCAAAATTAATTTTTAAAAAACTAATTAATAATTTTTTAATTATAATCAATAACACGAATTACATAGAAAAATAACACGATGACGATTGGGGTCTTCCTTTGCTCCTCCAAGACGCTAGCGACGGTTGAGATCGACGACCCATGGGATGACGAGACCCCTACGACCTAGCCCCACCTCGACGAGCCTAGCCTCTACCCTCGATGATGCACTAGCCGAGATCAATTGTCCTAGCCCTTCGCACCACCTGCCCACATTGCTAGCCCCTCCACAATTCAGATCGCACCTCTATCACAATGGGAAGATCGGTGTGGAACTTTGACATCTGCATCACTAGGGGGTTGATCGTGATTGCTGCTGTGGGTTTCTGAGTCAGATTGACAGAGATAGGATGTCCTCTGGCATGGGTGAGTGAACCGTGATATGAGTAAATAGGTAGCACTGAGATCTATGATCAACAATGGTTGGGTGACGATTTACTGGGGTGGGTGCTTTGATGACGACTTTTAGTGTGCTTCAGTAACGGATGTGTGACTTCTACGGTTAGGCTGATGACGGAATCAAGTGAGTAAGGACCCTAGAGATTGGGTATGCTTCAACAGAGAGAGGCTTAGGACAGAGTTTGAGGGAGATGGGAATTTTGGAAAAAACCAAAACAAGTTTTTTTCTTGTTTTCAAAAAATCTAAACTTTTTCAAAAACTTTGAAAAATGCTTTTATTCTCATTTTCACCTATTTTATTAACCAAACAACTTTTCAAGATAGTTTTCATTTTTTGTGTTTTTAAAAATGTCATAAAACGTTTCAAAAACGAAACCAAACGGGGAATACATCTCATGACACATTCAACACGAAGACCAACATACAACAACGAGCCATGTCATTAGATTGTATCCACTTATTTACTGCATCTCTGTTAATCTTTGACACATTGACTTTAGGCTTGGAAAAAACATTTTTAGGAGTTTTGTAAGTGATGAGATGGTCACTCCTCAATCATTGATTAGTGTAAATCCACTAAGTTTTTTCCCCCTTTTTGTGTGTGTTTAGATTTTATAATGTGGATTTAGACAATTTAAAAAACGATTTTTGGATCTAAGGGCCAAGAAAATAGGAGTTTGAAACTCAATTGTCCTAATTTGCAAAATAGGAATTTGAGTGTCAAGAAAATGAGCTTTTTGGGACCAGTTTGTCCAAAATTTTTAAATGGGACGTTAGTTTTAAATTTAGCGTCGAAGAATGGGAATTGTCTTGCATTGGTCCATATGATTTAAATTAGCACAAAATTAGTCTTTGAGTTTAACAAAAATTTCAATTTTGGTACTTTTGTCAATGAAACATCAGTGTTTTAACAGTTTTATACACATATGGGTCATGTGTCTACTTGAGAAAGCAACTAATAGATAGATTAAAACTAAAATAAAATAATAGATTAAGGACTGGAGCTGGAACAAAGTAATATATGAGGGATTAAGTGCAACATTTTAGAAGTTAGGGACTAAAGTGGAATCGGAGGTAAGGTTTAGAGACTACTTGTGGGAACCCTTCAATTTATTATGAAATTGTCTAGAATTGTATGTAAGACACTAATACGTACCCTTAAATCTTTATGATGATTAGAAATAGCAATCAGTAAGAAAATCATAAAAATAAGAAACTAATAATCATTTTTTTTAAACTTAGAGTTGGAGAATTTAAATTCTTCAACTTGGGGGGAGTTGAGTATGTTTTTTTAGCTAGATTATTCCTGCAACCATATGAAATAGTAATCACTAAATCAAAGTATTAATTAAATTAAAAAATCAAAGTACTTATGTCATCAATTATAAGAATAATGTTCTCCACTAAAAATAAACTATAAAAATGTAAGAGGGAATTTGAAAATTTTTGAAAAATTTGGAAAGACAATATCATGAAGATCTCTAACTTTCTTAAATAGTAAAAGAAATCTCAAGATTAAATACCAAAAAACCATTACCACAATGATTATGTAATTATAAAAAAACATTTGTAAATTTCATTAAACGTGCGAAACAAGAGAATATAAAAAAAAAAAAATCTGAATCGAAAGAAGTTGTTATGTGAATTTAAGCGCGCCTTACCATAAAAAATAGCAGTTTTTTTTTTTAAGACAAAAATAATATAAAAAGTGGTAATTATGGATATCAAATCGTGAACATAAGCATTATCATAAAGAGTAGAAGTTTCATGATAGTTGTGAAAAAATTAAAAACATGTTAAATATGTGGACCGAAGTGTGAACATAGATGTTCTCGTAAAAGAATAGAAGTTGCTTATATCATAAAGAATAAAAGAATAGAATTTTTACCATCAAGATGAAATAACAAAAATAGAGGAGTTAAAATATGAAAATAGAAAACAACAAATAAAGGATTGAAAAAACAACCACAATGTTTCAACCAAACTTCAGAGAAGAGGAAGAAAAGAGAGAAGCACCATTACAAGATACAAAAAAGATACAATAAAACGGGAACTTAATCAGACAGATTTTAAAATGGGGTCTAAAAATCAGACATTTATATAGTTATTCCAACAAGTTTTCTTTAATTTACGCTACTTCACTTCTCAGCAAGGGTCCATTGCTTTTGCATAAAGAGAAAAGAAAAACAAATTCAAAAAAAAAAGGTCCATTGATTACGTTGGGAAACGACTCGTTTATTAATTCTATTATACGTCTGTATCTCTGTATACATATATAGCATGGATCCTACTCCAACCAGGCAACCACATCCCCTTTGAACAACTTAAAAGTATCCAACTCAGCGAAAATAAAAAAATAAATAAATAGAAATAAAAAAAATAAAAGTAGCCATGTATATAGTCGTGAGAAAATGCATGAACTTTGATGCTCTAGAACTTGTTTATCTGAAGATTTCTAAACGTGGTTATATGCATATATATACACGCACACACATGCATACATGATAGAGGATTAAGGATAATGACGGGCGGAAGAGAGAGTCTAATATTCAGCCTTGCGATAAGAATGGTGAACTTTGTGGGGCAGGATATGAGTCATATGACCATGAGAAAGACCGACCTTGGCGTGATTGTTTTGAATGTATAGTATTATATATAGCTATGTCCTACATATTATGTTTGTATTTGTAAGTAAAACAAAAAAAATATAACAACTACATATATCATATATATAATATGTCCATATATATATTTCATAGGGCGAATTAGAGGAATAAATATTTGAAAGATGTTGGTATTCGAATATTCACTTACTTGGCAGGATTTTGAAAACAAAATGACAATTTTAAGGAATCAAGAAGACGAAAATTTCTTTTTATTAATTGTTAATTCTCTCTTGATCTCAAAAAGATTCTTTTTGTAAAATAGAAATGAATTTTCCAATCCACCAACAGGTTTGATCATAATGACACTTCATAGGGGTACTGTGCAAAATTTGTACTATGGTAATGATAGAGTTAGGATTTATTAGTAGAAGGTGTCAATTTTTTTATCGCGATTATACTAACACGTAGGAACTATTTAATTTAAGGAGGATCAAGTTTAATTTATATACATACCTACTATATTAAATTTAAAACAAAAAAATTACATACCTACCATATGTAAAAATAATAATAATAATAAAGTAAGCTAGCCCCCTACACCTGCCTCCGTCATTGCATGGTTTATTCCTCAAAATGATACCACATTTCAGGAATAAGGGAAATCTAGAAGAATACCACATTGAAGGATTGGTCTGGAAAAAGTGAATCTAGAGGATTACCCGTTAGATGGGTCGGTTTCGTATAAGAAAAATCCATACGAATGGTCTCTTAATGAGAGAGAGCATGATGTTTTACGTTCTCTTTTAAACACTATATATAGCATTTATGTCGTTGTTATATATATTGAGGTATGGTTTTAATAATTATGTTTTAAATAGTTGCTGTTATTATTAGCCATTTGACATAAATCTTACAATTGTAATAAAGTGGTTAGCTGACTAAAATAATTTATGATAACTAATGAAGTTGAATTCTTATCATACTATATCATCAATTGTTAAAATATACTCTTTTTAGAAATTTAAATATTAAAATTATAATAATTAAAAATAAGTATATATATCGGAGATGTAATCATTGAAAACAAGTTATATATATATATATATATATATATATATTATATAAGTTAAGAGCGACAAAATTGTTGGAGAAATTTAGGAAATTAAAAATGTAAATTAAGGATATATTCAAAATAGCAGATTTATGATAAGAAATAGTAAATCATGTCATGTGTTTTCAAAATATATAGTAAATGATAGTTCATGAAAAATTGGGATTTATCTCATGAGAAATCAAGAACAAAAACCCCTAAACACCTTTACCTCCTCCTCCTCTCTATTTTTCACACTCCTCCCTTGCCGGCATTGAAAGTGGCTGGAAAATACAGTATTTACATGTTAATACACTCTTTTCAAATAAATAATTAATAAATATATTGGTGATGTCGTTAGTTCACCACTGGCATTGATGATATCATCGATTGACAGGAAATAATGTATGAAGATGTAAATACTGTATTTACATATAAATACAAAAATTTACTAACAACCTCACAGGACCTAGAAAATACAATATTAACATATCAATAATGTATTTCTATATAAATACAAAATTTATCGCCAACACTGATGACATCATTGACAATTAGTAAATATTATATTAATATATAAATACTATATTTCTATATAAATATAAATTTTTTTGGCAATCTCGCTAGATCATTGGTGCCGAAAAATACTATATTTACATAGAAATATCTTATTTTCATTTAAATACAAAAGATTATTGGCGACATCACCGACATCGATGATGTTGCCGGCAATTGAGAAAAACTATAATTACATGAAAATATAGTATTTTTATGCATATACAAAAATTTACTAGAAATGTTGCTAAACATCACCAGTACTTGTGACATTATCGGTGGTCGAAAAATACTATATTTACATAGAAATATAATATTTTTATGTAGATACAAAAATTTACCTACAGCTTCATCAAACTTTATTGGACCGACAACATTGCAGGCGGTCTAAAAATACTGTATTTACCAATCAAACAAACAAACAAAATCTCAAAAAATATACTGGAAAATTATACAAACATCTGTGATCAAAATAAAAACGCCAAAAAGCAAAATTAATATCCTCTAAATCAATATCTTTAAAATCCATACAATCAAAAAAATCTTACGAAAGCACAAAAGTAGATGTTGGTGTCATCGACGAGGTGTTGTCCAAAAAGAGGAGGTCGACGTGGCTAAGATTGGCATCATCAAAGATAGAGGAGGTTGCAACATCGATGCAATCTAGCCAGTATTCGAGATGGGGCTTAGTGGAGATCATCTTCGAGACAGTGGAGATTGCGGTAGCAACAACCAAGGTTCACGTTACAAAGAGATCAGTGACGGCTGAAGCTTTAATGGACAAGATCGAGCACTTGAGCACAGTAAGAGATTGACGGCGGCTAAAGCATCGACAAAGATTTGAAGCTTCAATGACGATTATGTGTCGGATGATATTAGCAGCAACTGAAGCTTCGACAGACGAGAGACAAAGCTTCGACAGGAGAGATTGAGCACTGGATGAGATCAGCTGTGGCTAAAGCTTCAACGGATGAGATCTTTCACAGACAAGATCGAGAGCTCGACTAAAGCTTTCTATCGGTTATGGAGGAGGAGTAGGAAAGAGAAAGGGAAAAAATAAAAAAAAAAATATAAGTTTATTAGGGGATATTTTAGGGTTTTTAATTAGTGTAAAATTGTTTTATTAGAATATGCTATTTACTTCACGTTTTAAAACCACTTATATTATTTACTAAGTAGATTGCAAAATCTGCTATGTGCTATAATTTCTCCTTCTTTGAAGCCTATGGCTACTAGAAAAGTAAACCAGTAATTTATTTTTTATAGAATTTTTATAAATGTTATTTTGTAAAACTTACTTTTTATAAATGTCACACTTGTTGAAGTGTGACACAACTTAAACATGTAATACGAGTGATAGTATAATTCTTTTTTAGTATGACATCAATAAAAGTATATTTCTTAAAGTGTGGCATGACATGTAATTTTCTCTTATTTAGTCCTCTAACTACTAGTTTACTAAAAAGTAGACCAGTGGTTGACTCACTTAACATCGGTTTGCTCCAAAATCGACCATATGGCTTACTTATTGAAATTTACAGTAATGTAACTTTATAACTTATGGAATAAGTACTTACAAAAACAGTAAAAATAGAAGTGGTGAAGCCTAATAATCGTCTTTCAAAACTGACATTTATCCAACTATTTTCGAAAATGTTGGACGTTGCTATATGCGAATATATGTGCGTTTCTAGACGTTAGAAGGTAAAGTCACACAAACAAGGTGACTATTTCTCCTTGGATCGTATAAACGTTACACTAGATGGGCGTGTTTATCAAATTGTAGAGAATTTAAGAGGAAAAAGTAATGAAAATAGAAACGAAAGTAGAGAATCAAGAACTATGTAGATTATTGAAAATTTTTATTATCTATGAGATAGCATTATGGGAAACAATCGATTTTATTCTCCTAGTATTTATTAAACCAATAAAAATATAATTTTTGTCAATTTCTAAAATATCATTTTACATAATTAAATAATAATTGGTTTTTCAATTCAAACTTAATAATACCATGTATTCGTGAATTGACTTTCACTCTCTTTGGTAACTTAAGTTAGAATTAAAACTTTTGATTATTACAGTGTAAATTTCTCACATGCTATAATGTCAAGAAAAATATGTTACAGTGTAAAACGCTCACATGCTACAGTGTTTTTAATTAAAATTGGTTCTAACTATTGGTTTTATCCAATGCTCTCAAATATCAATACATAGGAGTTTGAAAATGTTACAAGTGAACACATGATTGAATGAGAATAAGAATCACTCATCCTTTTTCATATATGTGCAGACTATTTCACTCTAGCCTTTTTTTTTTTTTTTTTGGTTGTAAGTAATGAAGAAATTACTCTATAGCTTACTTGTACTAGCTGGGGACGTGGGAACTCCCTTAATCGTTGAATGTGGCTTAACTAACTGCTGGAAAGTCTCAAGATCGCCTTCTCAAATGCTAGCTAAATTCAAACATAATTAACAATAAATAGAAAAGGGCAAAAAAAAGGACAAACAAAAGAAACTATATTAAAGGAGCAAAGATCTTTAGAAAACTCTTTGATATGAAGTATATTACAAGGACGTGGTAACTGAAACGCATTACTAATTGATGCATTCACAGGATTTGATGATTAGTTACGTCTTGTTTGTTACTTGATCAAATAATTTCTTTGCTAAAGGAGGCCTAGATATGTAATTACGAATAGTCTCTAAACTTCCCTTAAAAAAAAATAAATGAATAATAGTATGCATGTTACATCAGATTAAAACTTGATCCTAATTAATTATCTGCAAGAATCCAATGACTTCGTTCAATTCATTGATTTATAGCCACTAATTTAACCCTAAGTATAGATCCAAAAACTGGAAAAAAATACTAATTTGACAAAGTAATAATTTAGAATATATTAATATAATGTGCATGCTGACAATATTGTATATAAATTTATATATGTAATTTTTGTCCCACCTGATCGATTCTCAACAATAATCAAATCAACGTGATTAGGTCTCAAGGTTTGGTTAACTGATCACCATTCAACACCTACTAATTTTGGCGCTCTTAGGGATATAAAATGAAGCAATTAATGAAAATGCTAAATACATTAAGAAATAAAAAATTGGATGATTCAAATGCAAACACATGAAACAAGTCCCTTTTTCGTTGTTTAATATATATATATATAAATTAATGAAAATGCTAAATATATTAAGAAATAAAAAATTGGATGATTCAAATGCAAACACATGAAACAAGTCCCTTTTCGTTGTTTAATATATATATATATATATATATATATATATATTCAGTTATTTATTTAATTAATGGTACTGGAAATAAGGGCATACCCATATGATTTGCACATGCATTAAGGATTGATCTTCATGTTCCTCATGACCTATTGATCTTAATTAGGTCGAACATATGCATCTGTGCTACCGTTAATTAGGCACTGCATCTTTGTTCAAAATGTTAAAATATAATACTTAAATTATTAACATAGGCACCAAACTGTCTTTTTTTTTTTTTTTAATCTCATGCCAAATCTCTCGTAAACAAAATATTGTACTCCAAAATTAATTAAAAAATATGATGCAGATAATATATTAATAACTAGTTTGGAAAGGAGGGTTATTTTCACTGTTTAGCAATTCTAGTAACATAATTTTAAGGATTTTGCGGGGGGGGGGGGGGGGGGGGGGGGCGCGCGGGGGGGGGGGG
>CAMOHE010045198.1:0-79135 GCA_946598075.1 Artocarpus hirsutus | reverse complement strand
TATTTTACACCCCCCCCCCCCCCCCCCCAAAAAAAAAAAAAAGGAGAAAAAGTAACTAGCATCAAAAAGAGAAAGAAACACCTCAATTAGATTGGCATTAATTACTATCTCATGTCTTTTTAATTCAATTGAAAAATATTATTAACAAAACAGATAAAAGACAAAAAAGCACAAAACCATTAAACAGATAAAATAATCCAAAAAAGAAACATTTTTTGATGATTTACTTTCTGATGAATCAAAGTTCAAAAAAAAAAAAATGCCTTGTTAAAATTCTCATTCCAAATGATAAACGTCCCGCACCTGTTCCTGAGGTCAAAGACCCTGAAAAATCATCTCATCCACACAATTAATAAACTGGAGCTGGGAATTTGGTAATTAATTATTCCACGAAAGGATAAGAGTCACGGTCGACGGTCGGCTGCCCACATGCATGAGTTTTTCCTTTCACATTCTAATTATTGTGGTAATATACCATTTTTCTTCTTCTTTCTTAACAGCTTTCATATATAAACTATGTCAAAGCCGTTTTTTTTTTTTTTTTTATACAAGGGAGGAAAATGCGACTAATTTCAAGTAAGACTAAGCGTGATTCGAATCCTTAACTTACGGTTAGAGGAGAAGGACTTACAACAACTAAGCTGCCCTCACTTGACTGTCAAAGTCGTTTTTAGTAGTTTGAGGTGTTAACCCGGGGCTAGAGAAGGCATCTAAATTAATTGGATTCCTTCAAAGATATATATACTGCCAATCACATAAAGTTGCAAGTGTTTTTCCTTGAAGCATCATATCATGGACAAAATTTGTTTCACTAGTAATGGTAATAATAATAATAATAATGATGGCAAATTAAATTAAACCGATCGAGATGGTTTGGTAATTAGTCACAATTCTACTTCCAATATATACGTGATAACTTGACCATATGTATCTATTAATGTTTTAAATCTCCAACGACAAATTAAATCTCAATATTCCATTGATAAGCCACCAAAAAAGGAACAATTTATATAATAAGCTTTCTTTGGGAAGGAATTCATTATTTATATAATAAGCATAATCTACGCCGTACCCGCATGTTAGAGAGAATATTTCACTCATTTTAAATAAATTAATCCTCTAAAATAGCCAAAGATCTCTCTCTCTCATATAAAACATTACAATATTTATGTCAATTGGTAGATATAGTAGTACTAGGAGTGCAGCAAATTTTGAAAACAACGCTTACAACAAGAAGAACCTCAGATCTTGCCCACAAGTCCCTCAAAATCAGACAAAAAGTTCTTCTCTAAACGCCTTATAATTACAAGAGAATTATCCAATATGGGCGCTAGTATCAATAATTTGTCATCATCATCATTCGAAGAGTTCTACCATGGAGGTTCATCTGCTTCGGTTCCATTCATGTGGGAATCTCAACCTGGAACTCCCAAAGTCGAGTTCCTAGAAAAGCCTAATTTGCCTCCTCTTACACCTCCACCTTCTTATTACTCTTACAGCCCCGTCACAAAAAGATCATCACCGCCCAATAAAACCCAAAAAGATAGTATAATTCCCAAGGCTAATCTTTTACAGAATATGTTCTTCCCTAAGCAACATGCTGCAGGGGCTAGAAGAAAGCGGTTCCCTTCGTTGCCGTCTCTTTCTCCATCGTCCTCTTCGTCGCTCGGGTCTAATCACTCTCTGAGATCAACATTGTATTCATCGATGCCGTCTTCTCCTGTGGTGAGCCAAACACCGTCTTTGAAGTCCCGTGGACGGTGGAGGAAAATCATTTCTAGCCCGCGATTATCGGTGGATTCTGGGGTTGATGATGGTCATGATCATGAAGACGAAGATCATGAGTACGGTTCGCCTGTTTCGACTTTGTGCTTCGGCCGCAGTGGGGCGAATCCGAGGTCAAGATCAGGCTGCTACTCATCCTTGATAAAGGTATTGTTTAATTAGCTAGGGTTTTAATTGGATGAATAATGTTGTAATTAATTGGAGTTTCTCAATCCATATGAAAGCTAGCTAGCTTGCTCAGCTTTTGTTTATTTTCTACTGGGGAAAAGTGAAAACCTTATTGGTAATTGTAACTTTTTATTTTGAATTGAACTGTGGTCAAAAAAAAAAAAAAAAAAAAGAAAAGAAAAGAAAGAAAACTGCAGGTGATCATCAAGATGATATTATACTTCCCTTCAAAAAAAAAAAAAAAAGATGATATTATATTTGGGATAGGGATTACATGCATGTATTCATCATGCCATGTATTGTACTCTTTTGCAGTTCTTAACCATGATATGAAAAATATATGGACTAGGCAAGCAATTATCAATTGTGAGATAGCAATATATCAATTCCTGTATTTTTTTGTTGATTAATTATAATTTTCTTGGTTATATGTAACTCTCTATATGGGCAAAATAAATAAATTAATCTACAACCAATTTATATTCAATTAATAGAAAAGGGAAAACTTATTAATATTTAACCAATTTTTATATTTTTCTTGATTTATTTATTTTATTTGACATGTTCTTAATTAAAGTGTACCGTGAACCATGCATGATCTCTAGTCAAATACAAAAGCTTGCTTCATATATATATATATATATAAAGTGTATTTATACTCTTTGGACTCGGTCAAGAGATTAATTTATAATAGCCGTCACTTATAGACAACAGTGTAACTTGAAATAAAAGATTCCAATTTCGCACTAAAAAAAAAAAAATCCAATTTCGTCTAGAGAATGTCAAACGTCTTTTTTTTTTCTTTTTAACTTTAGGTGCGGGTCATTTAAACTCTATACATCTTGTAATAAAATTAAGTGTGAAATTACTATTAAATTATGATTGTAACCGTATCAAACATCCCATTGAAATTTATAATAAACTTTGCTTTTAAATTATCAATCAAATATCAAAAAGTACGTTTTTGATCCAGCAGATGATCTAGATCGGGAATTGCAGTAGAGGTCCCCTTTCATGACATATAATCATATAACATTATATTCGAGGATTTCATTTTCGTCAATTTGGAATGTTGGGACCACGTTCTCGTTGCAATAGTTGATAACCAGGTTTCGAAAAAAATAATTAAATGCATAATTTAGGATCTTCTGCATTGCCTTTATGAGGCACGTGAATATAGAAATTAAAGACAGAATACGCAAAGCTAGAAGCTTCTGTCTAATAATGCCATAAACAACCTAGTTTGAAAATTAAAAGTTAATGGTGTGGTAATATGAAGAAAAAAATTTTCGGTCGGTAAGTGTTAAAAAAAAAAAAAAACCTATCAATAGGTATTTTAAGTATTTTTCTTTTATTATTAAATCAATAAAAAAATAATTTTAAGCCGATCTAATAATTTAAAACTTACATTATCGATGGGATGGGAGTTCTCACAAGCAAAAGACCCGAATTTGAAGAGCACCCATTATTACTAGCTAAAAAATGAAGACCACATGGTATCACAATTAATTGGGTTGTTTCTTGCTGCTAGATTGTTGTTAGAACACTTTGTTCTATTCAGGATTTTATGACAGGGTAATTAGCATAAGCTAATGAGCGATATTGTGCCATTTTAATCCCTAAAATTGTTTTTTTATAGGATATTTCTTGCACTCTGATTTTTTTAAACAGTTTCAACCACATATATTAATATGGACAAATAATTTCTAAAATTTTACAGAAATTATAATTACATTACATGAAAAACTAAGATTTTTATAGAAAGATAGATTAAAAATAAAATTCACTTACTGTTGTCGAGTGAATTCATCATTTGAATGACTTTTTTTTTTCGGCAAACAAATAACTTTTCCTTTTGTCTCCCCGTATAACATTACATTCATAGAGAGATAAAAAAAAAAAAAGAAAAAGAAAAAGAAAAAGAAAAAGGAGCTGTATACTATTAGCTAGCTTGATATTTTTTCAAATACTAGACTAGTATAGCAGGCAAAGAAAAGTCATTTAAAATGACCGGTCCACTTAACTTTCATGATGAAAGTATATATGGATGTATGTGTGTGTGTATATATAATGGACATATTGAGAGGTAATTGATATTTTTAAAAATACTTTTAAAATAAATTACCATAACTTTTAAATTTTGGTAAATAATTGTTTATTGATGATAAATTAATTGAGTTTATTAGTGATAAATTTAAGTTTATTAAGTTTGACATTAATAAACTCTTCATCAATTAAACTCAATTAATCACCGATAAATGATCACTTACCTAATTTTAAAAATTTATGATCATTTATTTTAAAAAAGGCCATAAAAAAAAAAGTAAAGTAAAACAACAACGTAGCATTTTAGTCAGAGTTTTGTCGGTGGATTCAAACTACACTCTTGGAGGAGCACTGGCCACTGATCTTTTTAGAAACATGCAGCGGCCTTTTTTTTTAATCACAAAATCAACTGATATACATTGACCATGTTTTATAAACTGATTAACTCAAATTAAGCCTAATATGAATATCGTTGGTCATTAGAATGTGATGATACGTGGTATTTTTAGCCAATTGTTTAGAAAAAAATTAATCACGTCCGAGCATGTTATAATCATAACATCCAAACGTCAATTCAGATAACAATTCAACTCATTAATTCAAATCTTAATTCAAATTATACTAACTCAAATCAAATCACTAATTCGAATTTATTTACTAAACGGAGTCGATTCTTGATACTAAAAAGATTTAGATTTTAGAGGAAACAAATATGTATTCAAAGGATTCTTAATACTCGAATCTAAATTTGAATCCAAAAAATTTCAAAGAGTTCTCGAAACAAACGGACCCTTAATTTTACAAGTGAAAATCATATATATTTTTTTTTTTTTTGGCAAATCTCAGAGATAAGAGCAACAGAGGTGCGACTTGTTAGCCTATAAATACGGGTCAAACAAGAACTACGTGTGTGTGTGTATATATATAATTTTTCCTTTGGCCCGCTGTGAGACTGACACAGGAACTGAGGACCCACTTCCTTTACAGTTTAGGCATGTTTAAAATAAAATGGTTATTCATATATAATTTACCATTAATGTCTAGGTTTCCCTCCTCTTCTTTACCTACCATAACATAAACTTAATCAACGATGGAATGAGTAGCCACTTGGTCACGTGTATGCATATTATCTTCGAGTACAGATCTGTGGGCACTCACAATGTACTTGATTAATCATTATTAGAGTGTTTGGCATAATGTTTAGGACCGTTTTTTATTGTAACATGTGAAAATTTTACATTATAATAACTTTTTTATTTTTGCTATAGCATGTGAGGACTTTACACTGTTATAACTGAGAAGTTGGTTTATAGTGCCTTTATCAAACAGCCTTTATATTTCTATAATTAGTCACACTAAATATTATTTGTGATAAAATTAGTCCCTCCTACGCATATTTACTTAATTAGATACTGTTAACACCTGTCTATTTTATATATTCATCACAATTTAAACTTTTTTACTATATTATTTTTTTTAAGAAATTTAAATTTTTGTTTATAATATTGTCAAACTTTGAAGTCTTGCCAGCTTGTTGACAATCACATGATCAACCTTCAATTTAAAGCTTTATGATGATGTCAAAATTTTCAATCACTATAAAAACTAGGCTTTAATTAGTCACAATAGTTTTCGACAAAATATTTAGTCATAACAAAAAGTTATGATTAATGTGTATTTAGTCAAATTTTCAGTTAATTTTTATTGTGACTAACATTTTTAGCCACGGGACTTTTGGTCACGGATGTTTTCATGACCAAAAACTCCGTGGTCAAAAATTTTAGTCAGAATAAAAATTAAACTAAAAGTTATAACTAAATGTACATTAGTCACAATATTTTGTTGTGATTAAAAGTTTTGCTAAAAACTCTTGCAACTAAAATTCGAGTTTTTTGTATTGAATTTTGAAACAATCTAAGCATATTTTTGGAGATTTAGTTCAAATCAATTACTTTGAGCTCAAATAATGTAAAGTTCTCTATTGTTGTAGTGCAAAGTAAAAGTGAGCTACAATATAAGAGTGCGTTTGGTAATGCATTTAGAAACAAAAGTTAGAACGATTTTACTATAGTATTATGAGAGCTTTACATAGGAGCCTACATTTACTTTACACTGTAGCATGTGAGAGCTATACATTGTAGTCGCTGGAACGACATTTTTTGAACAATGTTGCCAAACGAATCCTAAAATTTTCTATTGCTATAGTGTTTTAAACTAATTGGACAAAGCCAACGTTTCCAAATGCACTATAAATTAGTCTAAGACGCTAAATAGCACATGAACATGGGACTGGAGAAATAGAGAAAAAGAGTGACCCTATATATTGTGTTTAGACTAATAAGCCGGTATCAAATCTTGCAGAAGTTTTAATTTATATGATAACTAATATCTTTTCCCTGAGCAGAGATGTGAAGTTAAGGTAGTTATGACATATAAGAAAGGACTTGATACATATTTCGGTTTCCCAATTTGTAGCTTGTGTATGTAGTGCAATTGTGCAAGGCAACATAAAGAGTTGACCAAATTAAAGAAATTAGAAATTTGAACTTTGGGAAACAAAGAAGACGAAGGAACGCCGGTGAGGAACACTCTTAATTTGGAGCCAAGCAGAGAAATCATACCTCTCAAGTGACCCGAACCTACAGGTACAGCTAGATTGGATGGTCAGAGCCGGCTTTATAAACAAAATATTTAATTATATTATACTTAGTAATTATATGCCTAGACTTCTCACATTGACAAAATCAACTAATAATTTCAAATTTGAGCCAATAGAATAAGTAAAACCTTATAGGGTATGTATGACAATACAATTAGAACAATTTTATTACAGCATATAAAAACTTTATATAGTAGCTTAATTTTGCTTTATGCTGTAATATGTGAAAACTTTATAATGTAGTAGTTGGAACAATATTTTTTTAACAACGTTGTCAAAAGTTCTCATAAAATTTTTATTGAGTTGCATATTGTTGTGTTTTAATTAATTTCTTTTTGTACCACACTTGTTTTCGAACTTGAATTATTTGTTCAAGTATTTAAAAAAAAAAAAAAACAAAAGTACAGGCTCTCCACTTGATGATAAAATTGGCTTTTAATGATGATACTACATTTGTTAGTATTAGCTCATCATCATCATCATCTCTCTAAAATAATAGTGATGCAGTCCACGTTTGGAAAAATCACGCGTAACTATATGGAATTGGATTTTTGGCATAATAAAGGTGTCTGATTTCGAAGGAGAAATCTCCCACTGTTTGGGGATTTAAATGGAGTTAATAATTTTCTTTTTGTTTGTATAAAGTTTTTATTTTTTTAGATAGTTTATCTAGGGTGACAATTAAGTCAAACTTTAATTTTTAAATTTTGGCTTAAGTTTTAATCAAATACTAAAAGTAGTACAAGTTATAAATTTCGATATATCCTAGTTTCTCTGTGTGTGTGTGTGTGTGTGTGAAGTATTTTCCAAATTCTTGATAGTCTTTCAACTTCATAAATTTTTAAGCACGTAAATCTGATCAAATCTGATGTATTTTGAGCACTATAAAAAAAATCTTGTCATTTAGTTATAGGTTTAACGATATGTGACACAATCGACAAATACATGCCCAAAAACATCTATTTGGACATTATAGACCCTCTATCAATCAAAACTAAACTAAATTTGGATATTATGGACTAGTGCTTGCTCGAACCTCTAACCCCCTGTTTGGCTCCGTGGTTCCCACCACAGTTCCTACCACAAACTTAGTTATAAACAGTGTAAGGTTCTCACATGCTACAGTAGTAATAAAAAAATTTGCTACAGTGTAAAGCTCTCACATGCTACAGTAAAAGTGGTTCCCACCACTGGTTCCCACCACCCTCCAAACACCCCCTAAATTTAATTAGTAAAATATAGACAAGTATTTAGCAAATTATTTGTCACCTGCTATATATATATATATATATATGTATTTATGTATGTAACTACACAATGTACGTGTTGAGCACGTCGTGCACACGTACGCTTCGAACTCTATCATGACCAAAATTATTCCAACTACATAATTATTAATTTGCAATTTATATACCACCGACTTGATCTATAACCAAAGAAATCAGATTCTCAATCACCATTTGTCTGTTTCCTATAGTAAATGAAGCTCTCGTTGACCTACATTTTTCCCCCAACTTAATTGCCTTTTAAGCACTCCTCTCCCCATTTTCGTACTTCTTTTTATTCCCCCTTCCTTTTATTACAATTCTCTCCCTTTTTGCCGTCTGCACCAATATCCCCAGCAACGCAACTAGCACTATATATGATTGGATGTCCAGAGACAGGTAACTACTATACATACATACATATATGCATATATAAATATATATATATATATATATATATTGCAATCACACAAAGTGATTAAATCAAAAGCCCTAAACAATTCAACAATTATCAAGTAATTTTGTTTTCTTCTCCTTCTTCTTCTTTTCTCACCTTAATAAGTATGGTTTTCTTACATTCAATTTCATATGTTTTAGGGAGAGATTGGATGAGAGAGGAAAGAGGATGAGGAGATCAGAGATTTGTGATCCAGTGCTGCCTAATTATAATAGTTATTCGGAAACATTAATAATGGGAAGAAGACAGTCATTTAATGGCCCAAGTAGTACTACTCCTCATGGGATGGCCTTGAACACAATCATACCTTGTGCCGCATGTAAGCTTTTGAGAAGAAGATGTGCCGAGGAATGCCCCTTCTCCCCTTACTTCTCCCCTCATGAACCACAGAAATTCGCCGCGGTCCACAAAGTCTTCGGTGCTAGCAACGTGTCCAAGATGCTAATGGTAACTATTCAATATTAATTTTCCCTAATTTTATGTTAATCATAGATGATTATATATATTTGCTTTTTCTCATAATATATTTGATATTGGTTTGTTATAATATGTATGTTCTTTAATTAGGAATTGCCTGAAAGCCAAAGGGCAGATGCGGCAAATAGTTTGGTTTATGAGGCGAACTTGAGGCTGAGAGATCCGGTGTATGGGTGCATGGGGTTAATCTCGGCTTTGCAGCAGCAGATTCAAACCCTACAAGCGGATCTTAGTGAAATAAGGACTCAGATATTGAGATACAAATATGGAGAAGCTACCAGTACTCATCACTTGATCCTTTCTTCTTCTTCTTCTTCTTCTTCTACTGCTTTAGTTTCTTCAAATCATGGACTGGTGTCCATTGCTTCATTGCCTCCGCAAGCTATTAATCCTCCCTCTACGCCGCCCACCCCAATTACGCCATCTCCACGGCCGCCTCCTCCGCCACCGCCTTCTCTCGTCGTCTCTTCGTCTTCAACGTCTTCGACTTCTTCCCTTTACACACCCTCCACAAATACCACAGGTTATAGCTCCATTTCTAGTGATAATGTCCCCTATTTTGATTGAAATAATGGTAGTGGTTGCACATACGTGCTATATATTAATTTTGATCTGTGTTAGTTCGAGCACCTTGCTTAATTTTGTAACATTTTAATTTTCGTGAGTTGTTATAATTTGTTGCTCAGTTTCAGATTCATGGTCATTTCAGCAATTTTGCTATTTATTGATATAATCTTCAGCAAATTTAGGTCACTAAATATCACCAAGAAAATTTCTTAAGCTTGATTAGTCCCTATACAAGATGTTTACATTACTTATTTTATTTTCTTTAAAGTATAAATGATTTTTGCATTTTAAGGATCACAATAAGTCGAAGTACTATGACGTGATAACTGCGGATGCCAAATAATACTACAGAAATAAAATTAGCTAGCCAAGAAATCAAGATTATTGGTTTCAGTTAGGAAATATGGTATTATCATCAATAATCATCAAGATTATTGGTTTCCATAAGGTCAGCAGGGTTCACAAGCACACAAACCAGCACGATTGAGCACTCCCACGTGTGGGGAATATTCTTTGTTTGAATTTGAAGGCCATATATATATATATATATACATATATATATATATATATATGCATGTTAGCTTGTGCTATAGTTAAGATTTTGAAGAAACTTCCCTGAAACTAATGAATGTATTTTTTAGAGGAGACAAAGGGCATGATGGTTGTCGAGAAAGTCATAATACAGGTACTTATTGAGTATTTGAGATATGTGTCTCCCTCCATATATTATTGCGTATTATTTGTTCACTTTGCACATTGTACACTAAAACATGATATATTGATTTGGTTTTTGCATCTGCCTTGGTCCAAATAGTATAGGAGGCTGGATAATGTTGTGTAGGATTCAAATAACCTGTTTAATTGTTGGTATCTTAAATTTTGCCCTACCAAGTACATTTTACTATGTTATTTTAATTAAAAAAATGGAAAGTCAATTAAAAAATATTTTAAATTGTTAAGTAATGTGACATAATTTGGTTAGTAGATGTCATTCTAGACATCAAAATAAGACAGACCATTTGACTCTTATGTATACTAATAAGAATCTTTTTGACGGTTTAAAACCATCGTGGAAAGATTTCACGTTGGTTAAAAACGATCATGAAATCATCCGTCAGAATACCATCGGGACTTTTCACGATGGTTTTACTATCGTGGAAGTCCTCTACAAGTAAGAACGGGGATAGTTTGGCACAAACTTATCACAATGGTTTTTAAAAATTGTCGATAAATGAAGTTTGTATAATCTCAAGTTTCTAGTTACATGTAACAAAGAACTTACATCAATTGGTACTAATTACATTGTTGTTTTAATTACTTCATTAAACTTTTCCTTTGTGACTTTTTTATGATCCTTCCATGCTATTAATTATATTATGCAATCTGGCCAAAAGATTTTTCTTTCAATTAGTATTACAGAACAATGTCTAATTGAATCCGATCAATCTTTTCCAAAATTTCAACTTAATCCACGTTCCTATGCGCATACAATTTGGAATAAGTCAATGTCAGTGGCATATATATGCCAAAGTTCGGCTATATTTTGCAAGTTTTCAGTTTCCTTGGCGTGTGGAGCTCAACCTAACGTGAGCATGTGAGAGATTTATGGTACATGTGCTAAAATAACTCTGTTTAATACACTAAAATGTGAAAGAAAAACTTATAGGACGTATTACTTGGGTTTCAACCGGAAAAAATTTTCAATTTAAACTGGTTTTATTATAGTATTTTATCTTAAAGTAAATATAATTTTTTTTTTTTTTAGTAATTAGAATCAATGATAAGTATCCTTTTTAATTTACACCCAACATATCTATATTGTCAAAAAGCTCATACTATGAATAAAGAGTACTGCTGCTTGATTACATCTTAATTAACTTGTTCTTTTCAACACCCATCAAAATTTTTTCTTCTAGATGATTTACACGTGTTGATATTTGGTCTTTTCCAAGCCCCAAATGATCTATGATATCAATCTTCCGAGAAGAGAGAGGTATATCCTGGTTAAAAAACAATTATAAAAGTTTATATTTGTAAATATCGATTCTAATACGACTTCATACATTTATTATCAATTCAATAACAATATTCACGATTCCTTCCAAGTGACGGTTTAACATAAATATATGGGTGTGTAGTGTCACAAATCATTCACACACATATTACATTGAGATGCAACAGAAAGCAATAATAATAAAAAAAAATTCTTTTATTTTATATGGACGAATTATTACACATTTTTCCCTAAATAAATATATTACACGTTTCTTTTTTTTTTTTTCTTGAAAGGGAGTAATTATATTTTTTTAAGATTTATTACACATTTCTATTTTTATTTTTCTTGAAAGGAGTAATTATATTCTTTAAGTCATAGACTCGTAATTATATAACATCTCGTTGTATACTTTAACTTTGACATGTCTTTTGCTCAAGGCCTTAACTTTTACATGTTATCTATATATAAGATCGATCCTCTAATAGCTGCTTTGACTAGTACTGCCTTTATGTTGCATTAGAAAACTCCTATTAGATGTATATAGAAGTCAACAAGCAAATTATTTAATTGGTGCAGATTCCTAGATGTAATTAATTACAACATTTTAGACAAACCCATTTGGTTCAACAAATTAATCAACTGGAGGTTGCACATGGACTGGATTTGCAATTTGAGTTGCGGAGCTAGACAGTATTAATGACTTTGAATTAATTAAGAATATATCCTTAGTGTAGTTTAATGCAGGGACATTAGATTACTTTTCATTAATACGGTGTCACATGCGTAGGTCAATCAACAGACTGCAGAGTTTATAGAAGAAATTAATTTATTAAGTACGTTGTCTCATGAATTCTCACGTAGAAATCAAAGACCTTCGTTCAAAATCAACAATTAATTAAACGATAGTCTGGAATCCGAGAGTTAGTCTTTTGTTAATTACTTAATTAATTATTTTTCTTACTTTTATAAAAGAGAGGGCTCAGAGTACTTGGTTAAAAAATCTTGAATTTAACTCTAAGGCCAAGCGTCATATCTAAGAATTGGGGCCTTGGTATTTACATTATTTTGGGCTAATGACACAAATAAATGTCTAATAGTGAATTTCTGAAATATCACTTTCATATACTGCTTTTATAGATTGAAACATATCACTTCCGTAAAATTAAATTATAGACACTAGGTTTCATCTTTATCTTCAATCTCTTCCTCCTCCTCCTCTTCTAATATCCCCCACTTTCTCTTCCTGCTACCGCCGCCATTGGATCCGATCCTCACCGTCGACAAGTGTAGCTCCCTCCCTGCACGAAGCCGGCGTCAAATCCTACTCCATCAACGCTCGTACCATGGGCAAAACTAGCTTTATTTATCTTCGCGCAATGCCGCTGCCAGATATGCCTTCCTCTCATCTTGAGCCGCCTTCTACAACATCATCGACCAGTCACGTGACCTTTCTGGGGACGTCTTATCTGTTGATTCTTTGTTGATTGTGTGGTACATTTACTAAATTACAATTTTTGGATACTTATTCAAAGATTTGAAGATGGCGATCACATATAATATACAGAAAAGGAAAAATTTACATTTTTACTGTAATGAAATGGTATGGATCAAAGGATCCACAAGTAGGTGGCAGATCCTCAACCGAGTTGGAAAAATGATGGTGATGAGACTAATTTACTCAAATACTAGTGTCTACTTTTACAAGTATCTATAGTTTCCTTTTATTAAAAAACCATCTAACATCATATGCATAAAGACAGTACAACCCCTAATTTTAGTGCTATAAAGATTGAAACTTTATGATAATGAAAAAAGCTTAGAAATAAATAAATAAACAAAGCTCAACAATAGTTGTGTACAATCTGCAAATACATTCATAATCATAAAGTTCCCCACTTTATAATTTTGATCATGATTATAAGTGAAATTCTACAACAAAAACTCTGTAATAATTAACAAATAGGATGTGACGACCTGCCTTTTCGACCGTTACTAAACTTTCTTTAATCATCGTTACTTGTACAGTAATCTTACCTACTTGTAAGAAAATACTGAATTACAAAAAATTTTCTTAATTAGAACTGTTGCGACCTTTGTTGTCATTCTAGTTGAGATCTCGCTCAACTTTTGTCTTTAAAATCATTTAACTTAAAACTACTAAGAAACGTTTGTTAAAACATAACTTAAAACATCATTTCATAATTGTATAATATATTTAGTACAATGTATCTAAAAACTTTTGAAAACATTTCTTAAACTCTAATTTCCTTAAAAACTTTGGAAACACTACATTAAATAGTGTAAAACTTTTTCTTTGCATTGCGGAAGCAAACTGTAGTAGTATCCATTTCTACATCTCGCATCTGCCCTTCCGCAGCACCCAGCTCTTCTAACGGGTCATACTGGTCACCCATAAGGCTACCTACAGCATGAAAAACTTTTTATGAGCTTACGCTCAGTAAGTTCAAACATAAACTCACAAAGTGTTTAAACATACTTTAAAACTTTTATCATAAAAAACTTTTTGTGAAACATTTTTCATAAACGTACTTTATAAACATTCTTCATAAAACATTTCTAAAACGTTCCTCATAAACATTTTCATAATACGCTTGAAACACTCATAAAACGTTTCTCATAAACGTTTTCATAAAACATTTAACATCAATCCTTAGAATGCATTTCATAAAGCATCCTTTATAAACCTTTTCTTAAAAACATGAAAAATGTTTTCCCTAAACATTTATCATAAAACATTCCTCAAAATGTTTTTCATAACATACAAATGTTTTCATTAACATTTAACATAAATATTCACAATATATTTTTCATAAACATTTAACGTAAAACTTTATAATAGGGAATACAAGCAAATTCATAATGCATGATTTCAATTATACTCAATTATGTACATTCAATTATTAGCATTTTATGAACACTATTTTCCTTACTTTAACTTATTATTTTTGTTCCTTAACTTTCTTTATCTTGCTTTAACTTTCCATCCTTATCCTTATCTTTCCTTATCTTTCATTCACTTTCCTTACCTTGCTTTAGTGTTCGTACCAACTCATTAATCATGAAATCATTAACATGATGCTTCCCTTGCGGAAGACTTGAGACCATCGATCACGTGGTCAAGTACCTCACATCTTAGAGGTCAACTTTAACTTTACGTTCGTTACCTCATAACACAGAGGCTGGTACAACACTTTTTTTTTATCCTTACTTTACCTTCTTATTATCTTTTGTGAGCATGTCAGATGCAGTCACATCATATACAAACATACTTGCAATACATAGCTTGTACGATAAAATCTATTGCACAACAAATGCAACTTATTGCATAATAAATGCAACTCATTACGTAACTTAACTTTCCATTACGTACATAATACAAAAAAATTATCACTAAGAAACATTTTTTGACATTGGGCGTTTCGGGTCCGTTTTGGTCATTTTCATAAAATGACCATTTTGCCCTTCGTGTCATTTTCCTTCATTCTTTCCTTAACTGAACTTTAAATCCTTAAAATTTAGCATCCATAACAATGCATTATAATATAGTACATACTATAGGCGAGATTGCCACTTACTTGGACTTCGGGCTACGCGGGTTCGGTTGTATCTCGTTGTATCCACAGTATGTGAAGCATCCTCTGCAGTGCTCCTTGAGCGACCATAAATGGCTAGGAATGCTTCTTGGAGATCATACATTCTTGAACATGTCATTCTGGACTCCAATAATACAGTTTGAATCGCCTTGATTCGCGTGCAGTTGGTACCAAACGATTTTCACCAGAGTGGAATTAGCTCAAATGGAGGTCACCGTTGCGTTCAGAGAGTTGAAATGAGTCAGGAGGTGGCCTCAGATCGTCGATCGGAGGTCCGGATCGTAAAATCCTAATTTGACGGTTGACGGCCGTTGACTAGCAGTTGACCGCTGTTACGTGGCTCCGTTGGCAGCTGGGCTTGAGCCTACCCCCCCTAAATCGATCCTCCTGAGTCCATTGGTGGGGTCAATTTCACTCAATTTGGCCTCTAACCACTCAAATTAAGAGTGGGATTCTTGGCCCAAAACGATGGCTCCGATTTCGGTCTCACGGCGAAGCTACCGTGAAATTGACTTGGGGAAAAGCTTCCCCAGGTCCCTCTGAGCAATTCCCCCAGGGTGGGGTTGCTCAACACCACCAGAAATGATGGTCCCACCTCCACCACGGTGGCGTTCCAAGGCGGAGGTCGTTCTCCGCCTTCCCGTGGTGGTTTCGTGCAATTGAGGGGCTGAATGTGCTCCTCTCACTCCTCTGAGTATGGTGGAGCCATCAATTGGGCTCAATTCAGCCTAACACGGTGAACCCGAGCTCTTCACGGCGGCGGTGGCGGAGCAAGGTGGAACTCCAGCGAGGGGCGGCTGGGTGGTGCAATTGAGGTGGGGCTTTTGCTTGCCACCCCACTCTGATCGTTTTGGCACCAGCGGTGTGCCTCACTGCCGTTGGAGATGGCGGCTCCGACGGTGGTGCAAGGATGGAGAAAAGGCGGCTCCGACGAGGCTTTTTCAGCCAAAATTGAGCTGGGAAAAAGATTTCATCCTGCTCCTCTCCTCA
The DNA here is from genome assembly GCA_946598075.1 of Artocarpus hirsutus. Lineage (NCBI taxonomy): Eukaryota > Viridiplantae > Streptophyta > Magnoliopsida > Rosales > Moraceae > Artocarpus > Artocarpus hirsutus. Next base: position 63,111 of record CAMOHE010045198.1, on the reverse strand, counting down.
CCCTGAGTCCATAGACACCAAAATTACATCGATTGGTGGTCGGACAGAGAAGAAATCAGCTCAGAAAAATTTAGGTCTCACCACCACTTTGGGTGGCACGTGAGCCCTCCTTCGGTGGTGTTTTGGGCTGCTTGACACATCGTTGAGCTCAGCTCATCGAGATCTTTCCAACGGTATGGGAGGTGTCGAAAACGAAGCTCAAATTCTTCGATTGATGTTGAGGAGAGTGAAAATATACAGAGAGAAAGTGAGGAGAGAGAAAGTGCAGATAAACATCCAAATTTTCCTTTTTTTATTTTTTTTTCTCTCTTTACTTTTATATAAAAAGTGTGGTTTATACTTTTTACATAGTGTAATTTTGTACTATGTGACTTTACAACAGTCCAATTCTTACACTACATTACTTTTACAGTGTAATTTACATACTGTATAATATCATTAGTGTATTTTTCTTATACTGTATTATTTCAATATCGTATAATTTTCATGTTATTATACAATATTTTTCCTTAAATCATGTTTTTCTTTTTAATTTAATGCATTTTTAGTGCATTAAAATTTCAGGTTGTTACATAGGAGTTAAAGATTGCAGCTCAATATCTAACTATGGTCATTAAATTAATAAAGATATGAAAGAATAGCTAGATTTTTGTGATTGCTAAATTTATAATAATGATGATATCATACAAAAAGCGTAAAAAAGGTAACATAATTAATTGAAAAAATAGATAGAATTTTAGCGTTTTAAAAAATAAGACATTTTTTAAATTAGACTCTTTAAATAGAAAATCAACTTTCTGTTTGGTCTGTTGGCTCGAAACGTGATGGTCTAACTTAGGGCATGTTTACTATAGTTTTTTAAACAACTCTGTTTTTTTAAACAATAAAGGGAAACAGGAAGAGAAAAACATGTTCGCTGAAATTATTTATGTTTTTTTTTTTTGTTTTTTAACTCAATTATTAGATTTTTAAAATTTTTTCAAATAAAAAATCCTTGTCTTTAAAATTTTTTTAACAAATCTTTTGATCAACTCTCTCAATCCTTTCTCGTCTCTCTTCCCTATCTCTCTCTTCTATGGGCTTTTCCTCTTTGCAATTGTTTCTTGAGAAAATGGAGGGAAAACTTATGTTCTCTCAAATTTCCTCCCCGACTCCGTCCTCAACACTAAATCTTGGATCAATTATTATTTGGAAGAGCGTTTGTAAATGGAGCAATGTGTCGGCAATGAACAACGCATTTTGCAGGCGAATAGCGAGGGTCTGCAATGTGATTGTGGGGGCGGTGGGTATAGATTGGCGCCAGACAGTCGGTTCTAAGCGGCGGTTGAGGATGGGTTTAAGGTTTTGAATTGGCTAAGGAAATGGGCCAGCTTGACGTTGATGAGGAAAGTGAGGAATGTGAGGAATTCGAGGCTTAATTGTCGAATGTTCAATAGCTATAGAGAATCCATGGGCAAATCTTGGTTGGTTGCTTTGTAACACCTAAGTATTTCTAGTGTATTATAAATGCAATAATTAAAGGATTATGTTAATTAATTTAAGTACAAATTTTGTAAGCTTAAATTTATGCTCGAAAATTTGATAAATATTTTAAGAACATAAAGAGTGTCATAAGGATTATTGTTTTAATCTGAATTTTAAGATCAATTTCATAAAAGTGAATATGAGATTTCTAAGGATAAAAATTATGCCATTGTCTTAAACAAGAAAGAAAATAAAAATACGCTAAAAAACTTAACTGTTGCAAAATGCAGTTTAAGGAAAATACTGCATGAAAATATGGAAAAATATACAGTATTATAATAGTGTAATACAAGGATTACACTGATAAATTAATACAGTGTAAGGAACTATACTGATAAAGTTATGTAGTATAAAAATTATACTGTAAAAGTAATACAATTTAATAAATTATTACACTGATAAAGTTCAGTATAGAAATTATACTATAAAAGTAATGCAGTATAGAAATTAGATAGTATAAAGATACGCAGTATAGGAATTATACTGTGTGGAAGATATTGATGAGTAAGGAATATTATGTAATTTTATAATAGTATAGAAAAAATATACTAACAGTATAGAAAAAATATTGTCAGTGTAAATTTGGACTGTTAAAAGTGAGTAGGGCCCACTTGGTGATACTCTAAAGATGGAAATTTCTCCACATCTCTTCTAAGATGACTGGTTGTGATGAATGGTAGAGAACAATTGTTTTAACTGCAATTTTAGCTTAATTATTTTTACACTTAAGAACTTAAGTAGAAAAAATCTACCAATTAAAGTGACACCTTTATAATGAAAATTTTGCAATAGTTTCCCTTCATGTGGAACCGTTTTAGCCAAGCATTTTGGAGCTATTTTTCCTTTCCAAATAAGTCCCTAGAGTGAGGTCTTTTTATAGCCAAGTGATTATTTGAAATAAAAAGTCTGGTTATTCATGAAATTTCTCCCATTTCTTCCTCATGAAAACTGCTCAACTATGTCACTTTTTCTCAAAAAGTTTGATGCCTTTAAGCCTCTAAGTCATGTTTTGAAGCTAAGTAAGTGTATAGGGGAAGAACAAAAAATGTTCAAGGTAAAACTCAAAACTTTCCCTATGCTATTCTAGGGCTTTTGTTAATGTTTTAAATGAGATATTCATGGGATATGTCGTGTATTTTATCAAGGGGTCAGCAAAGCTTAAGATACTAAAGAAGAAGATTCAAAGCTTGGAAAAACTTGGGCAAATTCTAAACCCTAAATATTGATTAATTTTATGCATATTAAGTGTCTAATATGTAATTTATGAAAAGAATAGACTATGATATGTAAAAAGGATTAAATGGCATGATTATATGTCATGGTTATGTGGAAGATGATGATGATGAAGGATTGAAGGATTAAAGAATTAGGGTTTAAAGAAAAAAAGAGAAGTAATGAGAAGTTTTGTCATAAACCCAAAGTTTAAACACCATTAAAAAGTTTAAGTGTTTGATGAATTGATTTAACCATGGCATGAAAATAAAACTATATGGTATGATTATTTTATATGTTAAAGTGCTTGATTAAATGTTTGGAAAGGTTTAAATGAGATTAAAACTTAAGAAATCAAGCTTAGATAAATTAAGGTGCAAAAAGTTTGAAAAGATGTTTTAACAAAAGTTTTATAGAAATAAATGTCTCTTAATAAGTTTTAAGAAACATTTTGAGCGATTTTAAAGTCAAGTGTTGAGCTATGTCTCGATTTCTGTTGCAAAGAAGTCGCAATAGTTTTTAAGTATATTTAAAGAAAAAAGAATTACCTAGTATTTTTCTTACTAAGTATGATTAAAGTTAAGAAATAATGTTTTAAGACTAAAGTTAAGAAATAATGTTTAAGTAAGTTAAATGACGGCCTGAAAAGGTAGGGCGTTACATGCTCATGATGATATATATAGGTAGCTTTTGATTCTTTAATTTATTTACAAAAGTAAAAATTTGATTTCAAGTTTATATGTTTGAATTCTTGCAAAGTTTAGATTTTGCTTACACAATGTTGTCTTCATAGCTAAAATAACTTCACAGAAGTTTTTCAAGTGCTATTAGCAATAAGCTATTAATAAAATTTGATTAATATATGAAGTAATTAAGCATATTTTTAACGAATCTAATCTCAATTAATGTATGGGACTCTCTTTAATTAACGACAGGGAAGCTTTTGGACCCCAACTATGTGTCCAGCTTGCTATCTTGACCCCGACAATGAGTCTAGTTTGTCGATCTAATCCTATCGGTAAGTCTAGCCCGCAAACAAAACCCCGATAGTTATGTCCGTTCTGACCCTTGACTTGAGCCTAGCCCCAACTGTCAAATTAATCATGACCTTGATCTCGACCTCGACTTAGGTTGTTGATCCTATTTCATGCCGTCAATAAGTCATGTTCAAATAAGCTATATTGTTTTTTTTATAATATATATATATATATATATATAATTCGTTATCAAACATATTTTTTGTTTTTTTAAATAGAAAACAAAAATGAGTTTCTAAACATGTTTTTTGTTAAAAAAAATGAAAAATAAAGCAAGATAAAATATGTTTACTTTTCTATTAAAAAAAAAAAAACAGACAGACCCTTAATTATTTTATTTGAAATGTGTGATTTGAAAATGATTTAGCATACTTTTTGATTCAAAGTGTCTTATCAATGATTCAAAATTGGCTTCACTTTTTTTGTTAAATACTGTTTTAGATGGAATTTGTGGTTCAAAACAGCTGAACTATTAAACCAAACGGTCTTGTGTAATTATATCTATTTTATTTTTCCAATTACAATTGTTTGACTTCATGCTATTTGAGCAGTTAGATATCAATATACATATACATATATATATATATATATATATATTAATATGGATTTGTTTTTAACAGTTACGTCTTCAATAGTTACATTTTCAAAAAAAGGTATATTTTAACAATAATTGATGATGTAACGTGATAAGAATTTAACCTCATTAATTATTATTATTTTTTGGTTAATTATTAATTTCATTAAAACCGTCAAATTTTTATCAATAATAACATTATTTATTAAAAACGTAATCATTATATATATGTTCTAATGCAACTTAATTAGTTTGGTTTAGGTAGGTAAATAATATACAACTTGTCTTCTTGACAACTAAGCAACGAAATCCAACCCTACGAAGTTATTTTCCAGTCAAACACGTTTTTGTGGATCAAAGACTTAAGATTGTTTTTGGAATTAGGATATTGTCTGGACTAATAAACCCATTCACTTTTGATCAACTAATGTGTTTCGTGTAGGGTGTGCTTAATAACGTAATTAAAACTAAATATTTAAACATTTTTATTATAGCAAATAAAATCTTTAAATTGTAGTATATTTTTATTTTATATTATAGTAAGTGAGAGGTTTATAAACGTTTAGAAGATAACTAGGAGGAAAACCGAATATATGCCCTGTTTGGGAGTGGTGGGAACCACTGGTTCCTACCACAAAATCAGTTATAAACAGTAAAAAGCTCTCACATGCTACAGTACCAATAAAAAAATTGCTACAGTGTAAAACTCTCACATGCTACAGTAAAAGTAGTTCTCACCACTGGTTCCACTATTTTTCCAAACACCCACATAGTGTTTATTCCATACAAATGTCACCTCACATTCCATCGGGCTCGGTCTTGCTTCCTCAAGGTATATTTTGGGCCTATATATCTCACTGCATAACATATAAGATTCTTTTATTATTATTATTATTTTTTGTGGCCGTTGGTGTAATTAGCTATATAGCCAAGGAGTTGAATTGACAAATGAATGACTAAATACAAAATTTCTGGACTAATACTGACTTAGCAAGAGATAATACGCAAAACAAAACAAAAGATAGAGAGACAGACATAAGATATATGTTTAATTAACGTTCGAACTTAAGCAGTTGCTTTATTGTGGCTATTGATCAAAGTGAATAATACATATCCATTTTTTTTTTCCTTTTTCCTTGTTTGATGCAATGCAATTGGCACATGTGGAATTTGCGCCTTTGTACTTACTTGACTAAGTGTTTAAAAAGGTATATGTAGTAGTTTTTAGAAGTGGAATTTGATCGTTTCATTTACTTCTTCAAGTCAAACAAATAATATAAATCATAATCCGTTGAAAGAAAGAGTAGCAAAGTAGAATTGGCAACAAAATTATATTAAAGTAAAAAAAAAAAAAAATACCATCATGAACTTCTTATGAAATCACAAAACGAGCTTCATTCCTTGCCAGCAAAATCCCAAAAAGAAAAAAAAAAATAACTAAACCCACATTCAAACACTTGATACTAGACAATTAATTAATTAATAACTAATCAATTAATTATATCAACACACATATTTAGTTGGCCCTCGCACAATGCTTCCTAATTTCACCCTTTGATCCGGTAAGCGGGTGGATGTCTCCCATCTTGATCACGGCAGTGACGAAGTCGGAGTAAAATTTATGAGGGTTTTTGTGGTACTGTTTAACCAAGGCATTGGTCGATCTGCCGTCGAACAAGATTTGATCCGAGTGAAGGAGTCCCTTTTTGTTGATGAGGTTTCCGTAGTATTTATTGTCAAACGTGTTGGGAGTTGACACATCTAGAGCCGCAACGATGTTATCTCCCGAAGGTGCTTTTTTTGGGCACTTGCTCTGCCTAGCCTTGGCAAATGAACCATTAATGTTGGTCTCATTGTAAATTCTGTTTCGGAATACTGTACACCTAGCTTTGCCAATTGTGTGGGCTCCTACATCATTAGTAACCAATTAATTCGTCAAAAATTAATAAGTTAATAATATTATTAAGTTTTTCTTGTAGACACAACGTAACGATAAAATCACATTTGACCTCACTTTGAGTGTAAATTCTATATCCAAAATCCAATAATAATAATAACAATTATGGTAATTACTTAGACAGTAAAATACCAAAATTAAAAGAACTTAAAAGAAAAAGTTATAAAAAAGGAAATTAGGGTGTTTAAAAAAGGAGTCTTAACTTGAGAGTTTAAACCATATAATATAGCATATGAAAGCTTTATACTATAGCATATTTTTACTTTATACTTTAACATGTGAGAGTTTGACACTTCAACAGTTTGAACTCGAAAAGTGTCGTTGGCATCTCAATTTAACTCAAAACTTTTGGTTGCTAAAGTGAAAAGCTCTCACATGTTGTAAAATTTTTAATTAATTGATTCTAACAAATGTTGCCAAACAACCTATAAAATTCAAACCAGTCCCAAACACGTAGCTGAGTTATATAAGTTACCAGCTAAGGCAACCATGTCCTTGGCAGAGAGACCTTTGGCGCGGAATCTATTTATGAGGTTGCTGAGGGTAGACGTGGGAGGTGGGATGACTCCACTGTTGGCGGCAGAGAAGCTTGCTGTCTTTGAATCCCTTCTTCCCACTTTAACTACATAATTGGGTCCTCCAAGCTGCATATACATATACATATACATATATATGTGTAATGGACACAAAATCATGAAAACATCAATACTATATATCTTGTTATTTGGTTGGAAACTATTAATTTGTCCCACATTATTAAAGACTTACAATAGCAACAGAGTCACGAGCAGCAATGGCTAAGATATCAGCGCAAGAAACGACGCCGGGGCAAACTTGCTCCACTTTGGCCTTTATCCTATCTACAACGCCAAATCCCCTAACGGAATGATTGTTAGGGCCCGCTGTCTTCTCACCTCTGAAAGAAGAAGTGTCGTCCAACAGTATGGACCCATCACACCCCTGTCGTTTATCGAGCTCGTGATCAATATGTATTAGGATGCAAAAAAGCAATATTATTTTTATATGGGAACCCACATTATTATTAACAATTAGTCATGGTAATTACAATTTTTGAACCCACTTCTAACAATTACGTTCTAATTTTGAATTTATCCTTATCTTTAAACGAAGAAAAAATATTAATTGAGGTGTTTATGATATGACAAATTTTTCGTGAGATTAATTTTTTAACAATCTGATTTATAACTATTCATGTTAATAATTTGTAACACATAACGCAAAATTATTTCCAATTATAATCTGACCGTTGCAAGGGTAATGCATGCTATAAGTTTTGGCTTATTATATTTATGGTTTAGTTTTTAAGCTGTATGCATAATTATTATGGCATATTATATTTATGGTTTAGATTTTTAACTGTATGCATAATGATTGCTCCATAAAAGACCAAAATAGTTCTGGCCGGTCATCAATATATACAAGATTGTTTTGTAGTAAGATAGTACTGATACATAATGCAATAATGGAATATTGGCTTTAGAGCACATGTTGTCGGTGAAAATATGTTTCAGCTACTTATATCGTGTACAGTAAAGCAAGTCAAGATTAAAACGTCAATGCAAGAACCACTCCCAAGCTGCCACGCTAAAAACCATGACCATAAAATTATAATTATCCGGGCCTGGAGCTTTATATAAAGTTTCCATAATTGCATTAATTTTTAATCGATCAATTTTGATATCAAATCAACGTCCGTCAGTCCAATTGTATAATAGCAAACCTTTTGGTTAAAAAAATAGTGGGAATTATGCCGTTATGATATGAAAGCAAGATGACTTAAAGCTCAGCAATTACCTTTGGCGCACCTTGAGTCTAGCTTTACGTGATTGGGTTAATATAAAAGGTGTGTAATCAAGATTCAAACCTTACATAAGATATACATATATATATATATATATTTATATGCACGTTTAGTGAGGAACCAAGAAAATTTATTCAAAGCACTTGAGTTAAATAAAAATTTTAAAATTGAATTAACGGTGTGATATATAAGCAAAGTCCTATAACATTTTTTCTTAGTGTTTGTTTATTATTACTCAATAGATAAATACATTTTTTCCTATAAATATATAAACTTAAGTAGTATTGTATGATCATTTTTTATTTAGATTTTATTTTTGAAATTATGTATACAAAAAAAAATGAAACAATAAGGTGTAATGAAATGTAAAACTAAGAGTATAAATGAAAATTTTTTAAAATATTTGCTTAAAATTTAAAATTATGAAGACTTAGATGGGTGAAATTAAATAAAATGGGGAGAATTATATATATATATATATATATATATATATTTAAAAAACTAGTAATAAAATCATTTTGTAATCAAAACAATTTAGCGTGGCTAAATGAAAAAAAAAATAGAAAAAATAGTACAAATTTCATAAATTACATTTACTAATAATAAAATCAGTGTTCGTCACTGTACAAGTTTGGTAAATAACTCAATAATTACATCACTATCCTCCCAAAAAAATTCACTAAATATTTGGAGAAAAAATATATGCAAAAACAACACTGCATTGTGGTTGCAAGCTAATGTAGGTCTATGCCATAAGATGTAGAGTTCAAAATTTTCTACTCTCAAGGTTTTTTTTATTATTTTTCAAGAAAGACACCAAAGTTTTGAGTAACCACAAATAGCACCACTGAAATGCTAATTAAACACAAATTTTATCTGTACGTAACATCCCCATTTGTACCGTGAAAAATGATTAAGGTGACCATATAACAAGGATGTTTGACACTCTTGCTTCTTGAAGCTTTCACAATTGGCAAGTTAACTTCTAAATTTTAAATTTTAATAAATTGCGTTAACTTTACAAAGTCTCGTATTAGGCCAAAATCAATGACGGCTGTTAAAATTTGGTCAAAAATTTTTTATACACGTAATATGAGCTCATTAAATGAGAAAAAAAAAAAGTAGAATTTTGGATGACAATTCAAACAAGTTCGTTGTCTTTAAATAGTTAGATTAGACTAAAAAAGATAATTTCACGACGACTTTAGACACATATGGTAGAACCTTTCTCCATCTCTATATCAGTAGAATATTTCATTGCTTGCCCTGATCACCTATGCATACAAACCTTGGTTTGCACTCACTCTATGAAAAAAATAAATACAATATATATATATATATATAGATAAAACAAAAAATAAAACTCACATTGACAAAACAGTCATGAAAGTGAAGGCGAAGTAGAGAAGCACCGATGCGTCTTTCTTTCAAGATTGCGGATTTGACCACAAGTTTTACTGTGCCAAATACCTTAGGACAGCTCTTATGGTAAAAACCGGGATAAAGTTGAGCAGAACAACGTCCTGTGAAGGCCACAAGAACATGAATAGCTAAAGTGACAAGAACAATACTAGAAAAAGAAGGAGAAGAAGCCATTATGATTTGCTTCATTAATTTGAAGAAAATGTTGAAAGGAGAGTACTATGTAGTAAATTGAGTTGAAATTACAAGGTGTAGCTGAGAGGGATTATTTATAATAAGCTATAGAGTGGGGCTCTCATGATGATCAGGAAAAGTTTGGCACATGCCGGTTCACCTAATGTTGTCATGAACAGTTAATTCATGGCATGGAAATGGAATCTAGAAAAGGAAGAAAAGGTAAGAGGTGATTTTGTCGTTAACGACTCTTTATTTCATAATAATCATCTGATCAGACTGAAATCTTCAAACTCTACATGAAAGTAGTATGTAAATATTCTTAAACAGTTTGTATAGATGGAGAGATTGTCAAATTTTTACAGATTAGGCTCTTGATTTGAAAAAGTTGTACCTTTGAATTTGATAAATTCAAGTTGTAAAATGTTGCCAAATCAATTGTGGCTAGCTGTAAAATTTTTTTTATCATTATCCGAAATTCCAGTCTCTGTACTCCAAATAAGTTTACGTGTTCAATTTAAGTTCAGGAGCAACTAGTAAAAGTTCAAAGTTCGGAGAACAAGTGATTAAAATGAGAAAAATTTCCCACATAAAAGGGCAGAAAATGAAATTTTGTAATTGGCTGGGGTTCCATAATTGCCACACCATAAACTTTTTCTTTTCCCTTTATTTTTTTTTGAACTTTCGTGTTTGGTGAAGACGCCGTGCAAGGATTAGACAACGACCCAGAGATAATTGGTTAATTAGAAATTCAAAAGGTGACCAATTATATTTCATAATAAAAGTGATGGAAAAAAAAATTAAAAATTTTCAATAAGCTTTCCCTATGTTCAATGGATTTGCATATAAGCTCTTTTTGAGATTTACCACCGTCCCTGTCACAAACCAGTACTTATTATCATGACTTTTTCTAGGGTAACATATGCGACATGTTGTTATATTAATGCTTATCTAATATTTAAAGTATATCTATATATGATCCTATTCTTCACAAATTTCTTGCCTAAACGTATGTTATGTTTGTGCTAGTTTTGCTGATTTTCGTGCAATCTCTTGCTCACCCTAAATCAGAAAAAAGATGAGTACATCCCAAATAATAATAATAATAATAATAATAAAACTAGAATAAAAAATGAAAACATACAGCAAAAAGGGATATAAAACAAAGAGTAACATCCTTACGTATAGAAAGTTATAATTAATTGATTGTCTTTACTTTCAAAATAAGTACTTCTTTTTTAACCACGTCCGGCTCCACTTAAAGTTGAATGAGCTGGACATTCCTACATCCAAGTTAAAAAAGAGAAAAAAAAAAAAAAAGTTGAAGGAATTGTCGTAATTCAGGAAAATTCCGCAAGGGGTCATTTACAAGAAACAGGAAAGGGTCAGTTTTTGTCCCTTCATGATTGTGAGATTTTATACGATATGTTTCAACACGAAAGAAGAGCCAAGTCCAAAAGGTTAATATATTCAACCCCGGGCTTATCCCAAGTCCTTTCACTCTTGCATAAAAGAAAGAATCCAAAGATTATAAAGAGACCGCAGTAACGAAAGCCATTCTAGATAGTGAAGGCTAGTTCAAACAAACTAATTTATGTTTGTATTTTGCATGACCAAGTTAGTTGTTTAACTAATAATCGTCTATGGTCATACATATTTGCTATATGTAGCTATAAAAAATTAAATTTTTACTCACAAAAGTTTTTAGTAAATTTTTAGCTATCATTTAGTCACAAATTTTAATTGTAACTAAGACTTTCAGTCACGGGGTTTTTAGTTATAAATACTTTTGTGATTAAAAATTTTAGGGTTAAAAGTTTTATTCATAGCAAAAATTAAACTAAAGTTTTTGATTGAATACATATTAGTCAAGTTTTACTAAAAATTATTGTGACTAAAAGTCTAATTTTTTGTGATGTGTATTGAGCATGCTTGTTATTACGCATTCATAGCCAACTTGCAAGGTTTGAATTTTCCTCCATTTCAGCCCAAAAAATAATATGGGGACGTTAGTAACCGATGATGATGATGATAATGTTGACGGTAAAAAAACATCAAAAGATAAATTAGCACGTGACATCACCAAAGTTGACCCCTCGTGTATGAAAAAATAAAATAAAATTGCAGAAAGGTATAGAATACTATAGGAATTTAGAGTATTTTTCTCCCAATTGTTACCGAGCATACTTTCATTATAGAACAAGAATATATAAAACATGTTGAATGCACGAAAAAAAGAAGAAGAAGAAGAAGAAGATGATGATGATGATGATGATGATTTAGGATCCTCAAAATAGGTGTAGCCGCAGAACAGTTTATAAGAATAGCAAAATCTGCAAAATCTTCGCCAGATATATCCTCAATTCGATTAATTGTAGATATATCCTTATCTTTTGTTTGGATTGGAATTCTCAAGTTTCTCGGGATTTTTTTTTTTTTTGCATGTGTGTGCCTCTCCCAATTCAGCTAGGCATTCTGAATTTCGTAAATCTTGCTAGGCATCAAGGTACACATCGAGAAAAGAAACTTTCCACAACCCAGATGGTTATCTCTCGGATCTGGAGAGTTGACCAACTCGATGTAGCTGCAACAAGTAACAATGGTGACAGGTTTATCTGCCTGCGTTGACGGTAAAATTCATGATTCAAGGGAGAAAAAGTATTTGATTAATCCTCTTTTTCGTAGTACCTGCCTTATTATCTTATAAGGACGTTCTGTATTGTATACCATGCCAGAGACAATAATTAATTTCTACTGTGCAAGCAGTCTCTTGCAGACCGAGAAAGTCAATATTGCCGGTGGAAACATGATAAGAATATTCCTGGCCTTATTCTAGCTTTTCATGCCATATTGTGCCAAGACAAAAATAAAAGGAAAGCAATTACTAATTATTAGACTATTGAAAATTATTGAACGAAGGATCTAAATGCTTTTGCCTTTTGGTTTCGCCCTTTTAGGGCGGCAAGGGGTCGGGTGATGGAGCTTGATGATTAGATGAAGCAGATTCAGTAATTCTCTCTCTCTCTGTCTCTCTCTCTCTCTCTCGAAATTAACCACGCAGTTTTGTTCTTTTTCTAGCGTGAACTTAATTATGCGTCAAATATTAACGGCAGGCAAAGACGAAAACGTGAATTTCGTCAAGGTTACGGAAGATTTTGATTTACAGATAAATAATATGAGATTTTGATTTTCAGATAATATCGTGAATATTATCTATATAGCCGGATATTCAAGAAAAAATTAATATGATACCAAAAAAACTTTACACAATAATAAAATAACCAATATTTCTTAATTAGAACCGGTTAACAATATAATTGATACAATATATATGAGAGTTATATTGTATATTATAAAAGAATAACATCATTATAGATATTGATTATATTTCTAATATTGTTTTACATACTTATTACAAATAAGATACAATAATATAATAGAGTATATAAAAACTACAACTAAAAATAATAAAGTATGCACAGACTTTAGGTGTTTTTAATACCTAAAGAAGTTTTTAGCCTGTTGAAAAGCATTATGTAAATTACTATCTTGATTTAAACAATATATCTGTTAGGATATTACACTTGAATAGTTCTGGATGTGTCACATATATGTTTCTTGAACTCTTTCTACTGTTAATCAATAAATTAAATTTAATGATTTATCTAACTTGATGAGTAGTGTTTATGAAGTTGTAATGATATCTCAATACTAATTTATGGTGGAGGATACAAGGTATATCAAAGAAATTACTTTGGTTTTGTACTTCTGAATTTAACCCCATTTGAAGACAATAAAAAATATTATAACCATAAGAATTTTTGTTAATTTAAAGCTCATGGAGTCATCAAAACTTAAGGCAATAGAATCCTTATCAATTTGACTCATTTTAGTTGTGCCGTGTCTTTTTATATGTTGCTTTATAATTGCTGCAGTGCCCTCACTTGTTGCTCTACAACCACAATCTTCATCTTGTGTAGCATACATAAACTTTTCTTCTCTAGTGAATGGACTCAAGGGTATTTAATTAGACATTGTACTTCCTTTTCTTTTATAGTTTCTATAGTCATTACCATCACCACCCCACCATTGCTGTCATCATTAGTGTCGTCGAAATTATAACAAAATTTATGTGCTCCATAAAGAACAATAATAAGAACTAGCAGACAATAATAGTAAAAATATAATACATACATCTAAATATAACAAGACATAAGGATTTGTAAAAAAGTCATGAACTATTCATTTTAAAAGCAAAAATTATTTAAAGACTAAATAAAACATAATAAATATTTTTTTTTTGTCTATAGGGTCAAAACATTAATCATATTTTATTGAAAAGTAATTTAAAAAAGTCCTATGTAATTAATTTTGTGTAAAAAGAAAATTTTCTCAGTCTTTTTGAATATTTTGTAGAAATTTTCAGAAACATCTTTAATTTTTACAAATATTAATGATATTACGAATATTTATAGAAATTGTGGATATTCTAAAAACATACTGGAAAAAAAATCCTTTCTCTTTATATCTATGTCGAGACTTTAAAATATAAATATTATCATGAAAATATCAACAATATTGTGAAAATTTTCATCCTTGATGGCAGGCCTCCGAATTATTGCATTGCATTTTGTGTATAACCAAAATCTTAAGATGATGTGCTCGTTAACTTTTGTGCAGAGTTCAAGGCATTTTTTTAAGGATTTATATGGATTAATTATTGGTGAGAATTTGTTTTCAATATGTAGTGCTTGTACCTGTTGCCCCTTGCTTTTATGCTATGCATTTGCAACTTGCCAAAATGAAGTTGCAATTTCTTCATTATTGAATTCTTTTTTGTTAATGGATAATTAAATTTTTTATTACAAAATCAATTTGCATCCACAATGAATTGGGATATATGTTAACTCATTCACCGATCATGAGTTATAACAATGTTAGAAATTATAAAATTGCTCAGCATCGAACTTACCCCATGTTTGGCTTAGTGGTGGGAACTACAGTTCCCATCACAAACTCAGTTATAAACAGTATAAAGCTCTCACATGCTACAGTAACAAATAAAAAAATTACTACAGTGTAAAACTCTCACATACTACAATAAAAGTGATTCTAACCACTGATTTTCACCACATTTTCAAACACCCTTTTAAAAGTCAAATTTCCCTTAATCACAGGGAATGGGTCTTATTCAGTCATTACTCATTAGTATGTATATCACTTACCTTTATCGAAGTTAGAAGTACATTTTTTTTTTTTCAAAGGTTAAATTTATCCCTTGAATTGTGCATCTTATTTCAACATGTTCTTAGAGTTTTGAAATTGGTTCATCCCACCCTTTAAACCACATAAATTAATTCAAAGACCTTCATTAGTTTTATAAATTCCTTCTAAATTATTGATTTTATGTCAACTTACACTCAATATTTTAAAAAATTCAAAAAAAAGGTGACAAGTTGATAGAAAAACAATAGTTTGGAAGATAGGTTGACCTGAAATCAATAGTACAAAAAAGCCTTTATAATATCATAATTAGTGGTTGTTAGTCTTATAGATAGATTTATAGTAGATGGTGTCCGTTTTGAAAAATGGTTAGAATTGTCAATTAGAACCAATGTTGGTTGAAACAAAAATATGAGTTAGAACAATAATTTCCAATTGTAACCCTTATTTGGAAAGTATGTAAATTGTTAGTTTGAACTAAAATTAGTTGAAACCATTGTTTGAAGTTTCAACCATAATTTGTAGTTTGAACCGTTGTTTAGTATGTTTGAACTAAAAATATTAGTTTGAACGTGAATGGATATAATAGTTTGAACTAGTGTCTGGTATGTTTAAACTAAAATATTTATTTGAATAAAAAATATTGGTCGGAACTGAAACTATCAGTTGACACTAATGGGCTCTACATACATTAAAACTGATGGGAAATCAAAACATATATTTAAGTTGGATCGTATAATATACGTTGGAACTCTTCTTCTAAATAGACTATGACGAACGATTTTACATAGTTCAAAAGGTAAAATGAATACTTTGTTAAAACTTAGAAGACATGTTGGAGTAGAGTATATAATTCATTAGGAATTTATGAAATACAAATGTTATTTTTAAATGTACTATTTTTTTTAAATAAAGATGCAATTTGATGAATCAGAAATTAGAGAGCAAACAGTGAACTTCAAAACGAAATAAGGCAAATCAATTAAAAAATTTAAGGAAAAACAGACTATTAAGTTAAGATTTTTCCATTTTCGTCATTTCCACTGTTATTCTCACTTCGTATTTGCACCGGTGATTGTGTTCATGGACCAAAAGCCTCTTTCGTACTTTTCTTTCAGTGAGCTACATATACCACTTACAAGGTGCATTTTTCAAAATGCAATGGAATGTAACCTGAAAGGCAATGAGATTTGAAAAAAAAAATAAAGTAATCAAATTAGGAATTGTTAATTTTTCTTCCTAGTGTTTATTTGTCTTTTAAATATGATGCAATAAAAAACAATCCAATTTTCTTTGTAGTATTGATTACTAATTTTAGAACTAATGATTTTATTAAAATATTTACAAAAATCCTTTTTATAATTAAATAATCATTGAATTATAACACATGAATTCTAAAATTATTTAAATAAGTTTAGCACTCATTCTCTTTCATTGTAAATCAATACTAAGAGAATGTAGGGATTAATATTTTATCTCTTCATTTTTTATATTACGTGGATCTAACTAAACTTTTATTATTAACTATATAAGTAAGCACACGATTAGATAAGTAAGTAAATCACTCCTTGTTCTGTCATTTCCTTTCATATGAAATAAACGCCCCCATAATTCATGGCTCTTTGGTCGCTGCTCAAAAATCAGCTAGGATCGGAATTGTACTATCAGTTATTTCCGCCACGTCATGGGAACAAATTGAACTAATTGTTTGAATTTCATTTCATTAATGCGAAAAATTTTATTAAGAAGGTTCACATTTTGTATACAATTATTTTTGTTAGTTGCATTGACTTTTTTATTTATTTTCATACTAGAATCTCTTGATTTGAGTCTGGGATTTCTCAATTAAAGTTCATTTATAATGTTCCTTATTCATAAATGCTCTATTTTTTTTTTCTTAGCGTTTGGATGTAAGCATACAGCTGAGCTACACTATAGGCCATTTAAAAAGTAGTTTAAATCAATTATTTAAATTATAATTAATATAAAATTATTATATTTTACGATATAAAGTTTTTATATAATACAGTTTTCAAACCCAAATATCTATAAATCTCTGTATTTTTTGTTTATTTTACTTTCTAACTAACTTTTGGTATTAATTAGTTTTAATCAACTTTTTAATTAAAAATAATATAAAACTCTTATATATTATAATAACAATAAAAAAATTACTATAATATAAAATTTTTATATATTATAATATTTAAATTTTAATTAATAATTTTAATCATTGTATTAAACACAGCACGTGCTCTATCTTTTTCTCAACGTGAATAATGACTAACTAGCAATCAAACCAGTTTTGCCGAATCTTTCAATGAATCCAACCCAAGTTAAGTTAACCATCACGGTCATAATTGCTTTTTTTCTTTTTGGCTTTTTGAAAGTACCATAATAAATACGATTGCAAGCAATTGATTCCAAATAGTACTAGCCATATCTATCAAAAAGGAACAAGTCTAAGCATGTAACCTTTCATCCAATTGTGATTAGTTAAGACATCTATATCAATATACCTAATTCATAAGACACAGTCAACATAATATATATATTTGTTGTCAGCAATATTTTGGAACGCATTCAAAGTTCGGGCCTTTTTTTTTTTTTTTTTTTTTTTTTTTTGAGGGTTAAACAGTAAGAGGCTTTTCATACAAAAACAAAAAGAAAAAAAAATCAGATAAAGTGATATTTTATGTAGTTATTTCTTTGTTTACGTCTTTCCTCTCTAACTCCATCAGATAAGATGAAACTATTACTTTATTACAGTTGAGACGTTAATGTGAAGCAATATTTTTCTTTTCTGTCTTGTTTTCTAAATCTTATCCATAAAGCGGTAAGAACTCGTCAAAACCAAAAAGAGCCAAAAAAGATTTGGTCGATTTGGTTTTGCTTCTCCTCAGGCTATCTATCAATATCTCATTCTTTTAATCTTTTATTTTTTTTATTTTTTTCTTTTTCCCAATGTTTGCTTTTTT
Source organism: Artocarpus hirsutus (assembly GCA_946598075.1). NCBI lineage: Eukaryota > Viridiplantae > Streptophyta > Magnoliopsida > Rosales > Moraceae > Artocarpus > Artocarpus hirsutus. Next base: position 45,188 of record CAMOHE010045198.1, on the reverse strand, counting down.
AGTTCTCTTGTTTTTTTTTTTTTCTTCTTTTCTCATAATGCTCTCTTACGACTTAATCTTTTTAAGATGTACAATATTTTTTCCATATTTTTTGCTTCTATTAAAACAATTTCTTTTATATGTGTTGATACTTAATTTTTTTTTTATTTCTTTTCATCTTTTTGGCCAGAGCTCATGTATAATTTAATTCTTCATGGATGTGCTTGTCTAAAATATCTTTTCCTTGTTTGTTCTTGGCAAAATATTTTTGGGAGAACGAAGCAGATAAGCCAAGTTGGAAAAAGAATAAAAATTTATAGCACAATTTGTTACAACTAGAAATTAATATCCCAAAGATATTAAATATATATATATATATATATATATATAATCCAAAAATACCCTACAAGTAGTGTCCCCGATCTAGTTAGTCCTCACCATCACTGTCGCTGCCGCCGTGTAACACCCAAGTTTTCTGTTAATGGCAAATAGAGAGTCTAGCGATAAAATTGACGACGGTGATATATTTTTTTTTTTTACTAATATACTATTTAGTGATGTTACAGGTGACAGCGACGAAAGGTTCAAAGTGTTAGGAAAAAGTTCATGCCAATTATGTTATAATTATGTTTATCTATGATATAATAATATGATGACGTATTTTGTTTTATTTTAATTGAATAGAGTATAATAAGAATAAATTAATTAATTGAATTGTTTTTAGTTAATATATATTTATATATATATAAGAAAATATAACTTAGATTTTATATATATAATAGGTTATATAAGTAACTCTCTTTTTTGTTTTGTTATACGTAAGGTATAAATATAAACATATTACTTTTGAAGGCTTTGGGCCAAACGTTTGGCTTGCGGCAGCTTTGCCGAAGAGAAAAGAAAGAAAAAAATACATATACGTGGGAAAAAAAAAGAAAAAGAGAAACTGAATTATAGTAGGATTAGAGTTTTAGTCTTCACATAAAAATTTTATAAAGACCTTTTATTAGTAACCTTACACCCACACTTTAGTAACTCTAAACTCACACTTCATTCATTTCTCATTGATTGGCTTTATGTTTGGTTTTTTTTTTTTTTTTTGGGTTTTATCAAGATTTTTAATCTCCCTAATTGCATTCGTCTTGGTAAGTGTATCAATCATTTAATATGTTTGTTTGATGTTTTGGTTTATTATGTTAGTATTAGAATTATTTTTATCATCATATGGACTCTTTCATTATATGTGTATCATGTCAATTGGTGATTGAAAAGAATTAATGATTTGATTGTTTTGACTAACCTCTCATTAAACCCTAGATTGGAGATATCATAGATTTTTATATTTTTGCTATGTAAATCTTTATGGGTGTATTTTATTATCAATTAGCATCATGTTATTTATGTGTTTACTATTTTTATTGAGGTTTTATTAGGTTATGGATTGGTATTTAAATTTTTTGATGCCTTATGCCTACTTTTCATACAAACACCCAATAGCCGTCGTATTTCAATAATTTTAGATTCTGTATTGCCCTGTTTATATTTTTCTTAAATATTAGACATTTTAAGCTTTCTTTTGGTTCTTGAATCGCTTGAATCGGAGTTTTCTTTAAATAGTTATAATTTTTTGAAATTGACCCTAAAAGCTGTGTAGTTTTACACGGATATAAAATTTAGACTGATTTTTGAGGGCTCTTTCTTCACGCAAATTATTGTCAAAATATGCATGTATATATCAAATTCTTTGTTTTTGAGTCTAGTTTCTAATGCAACTGGATTTAACTGATTTGGAGTTAAGATGAAATTATTATGAATTTTTAAGTGAATAAAGGTCATTCTGCCAACTTTTGGGAATTATGTCCTAGGTTCATAAATTGTGAGCCTGTGTTTCTTGATATTATTACGTGATAAGGTGATGTTTAATGATAATATGAGATGTTTATATATTGTTAATAGTATTGTTAATGACTTATCGTCAATATGAATGTTTGGTATGAACGCTTCAAAGAAGTGAGCACACCGAAGACCCGGATCATCGTGTCACCTATCAATAAAGGTTGAGTAAGTCTAGAGATCAGGCAAGTACATCTCTCACCTGTAATATGATTATTCAAAATTAAAAAGATTGATGTTGATGATATGTTATGAAGACATTTTAAGATGAGGATTGTTAATAATGAGAAAATTGATGAGAAACGATGAAAAATGATGTTATTTTTACCTCATTATTTTATTTGATGGAAACCTTTTTATGAAAATCTATATATATGTATTATCTATATTATTATTTTGATATTTTAAAAAGTCGTTGTATATTTAACGGATTAATGGTGATGATGGGGTCCGGTGAGCGATCGCTTCATCTTTGTCACAGTTGGTTTGGTGGTCGCTACCTCACTCTTTTCTTGCCTAGCACACTATGATGATGACAGTACAACGCTAGGGCCTTACTATATGATATTTTGAAGTATTACTATATATATTATTTTAAAAAGAAAATATATTTATTTAATGATGAGTTTATTTTATTAAAACATTGTTATTTGATGAAAATGTTTTGTGAGAGTTAAGATGTACTTATTAAGCATTATGCTTACTAGCTGTTTCTTATATTACAACTAGGAATAGCAGTTAGGTATGAGGACGGAGGAGCTCGGTACGGGTGTGTAAATGATGACAGAAACGGAATATTGGAGTGACACATCCTGTATTAATAATGATTTAACTTTTATTTCATTGTTTACAATTCTGCATATTTTAGTTTTTCAATTATTTTATGAGATTTTGCAAGTTAAAGATATTTTATTAAGTTTAATGTTTTTGATAATGTTGCAACTATATTTTTATTTTTAAAAGAAGTTATTTGATTTGATTAAAAAGTTTTGTTTTTTTTTTAAAAAATTAAGTTATTTCATGTTACTTTGATTATTTAAATTCTATAAAATTCTGTTTTATCATAAACAATAGATGTTATGAGACGATAACTATAACGTTCCGTGAGGTGTGTTACACGCTGTGCGAGGATGAGGCACCAAAGTTGTCCGAGGTGCAAGAGACTTCATCGGAGTCGCTCAAGGAGCAGCCCTTAGAGTCTGCTGAGGTGCAGGAGACTTCGTCAAAGTCGTACGACGAGGAGCCCTAGAGTCGTCCGAGGTATTGGAGACTTCGTCGGTATTGTGCAATCTAGTTTCTTCATTGGCGGTGCTTCCAAATTACTTCACAATGTGTGAGGCAAAAAATTGGAGCTCGAGCTTCAGCGGCGAGGGAGTCAAGATCTAACTTTGTGATGGTAGGAATTGCCATCTTACTTCACACCGTCAATGTTCGCCATGGGGTTTGCTGACGCTAGCGCTAGGTTGGTTGTAACGCCCGTCTAATTTTATGTAACGGATTATGTTATAAAAATGACGACGTTAAATGTTATATTTATTATATGTGTTATGATATATGATAGATGGTGCTAACCATTTTATTTTAAGTGTTATGACAGGTGACGCTCGTGTGGAATTGATGTGCTCAAATGTTCATGTCATTAATGTTATATGTTTAATCATATTTTATTAATAATTTAATGTTATGAATGATTTTTGTATATAAGGACAGATCGGTAGGCCGGACCATTCAGTTCAGCAGGCCGAAATGATTCCCTCAGAACGGCAAGCCGATGGTATAGCATTGGTAGGCCGGACTTCAGAGATCGGTAGGCCGAAGATAGGGATCGGCAAGCAGATGATAGCTGTCAAGCAGTCAGCAGAAATTTCACAAAAATTTATGATAAGGTTGAATTTGTGATAAGGATAATTTATTTTGAATAATTAACATAATTATGGGATGATTTGTTTAATTTTGGTAATGAAGCAATTGACTTTTGATTTATTTGAATTAATGGATAAAGTTTTCCTGTTTTACAAATGCAAAATAAGGCAACTCGAACCGTTCTTGGAAGTTTTGACTTTTTCTCTCTCAATTCTATCCATTCACACGAATTTTTGCCTTGCATTTAATCAGAAAATTTCTGATTTGTATTAAGAGGATAAGTTTTTCTTTATTTTTGAATTTCATTTTTTTTTTACCATAACAAAAATTCTCTCTCTCTCTCTCTCTCGATTTCTCTTCCTATCACATTTCTTTTCTTCTTCTTCTTCCTCTCAAATTTCCCTGTAATCCTTTGTTAAAATATTAAAAATTTCTTTGGCGTTAATTCAAGGAGTTTTGAAGAAAATCGTTTGAGGTAAAGGCTTATTATTATTTTTTTTGTATTTCTTCTCCTTATTTTGACTGAAATATCTCCGTCTAAGAATGTCTTTTTGCACTGAAATTTTTATATGTTATTTATCCATATGTTATGTGATATTCCCTGAGTTTCACGTTATTTCGATTTTTCTATAAAAAGTTATGAATTTTCTTCTCTCTATCACTCACAGTAATTTATTGCTAATCAATTATGTTGCACATATGTATGGGTGTTGTTTTTAATGCAAATGCATGTTGCTATGCACGAAATTTGGTGAAGATGCTTATATATATGTTAAGTAAAGGACTGAAAAATATGATAATGATTTGATATATATATTATGAGTTATGGAGTCTTTATGGATGCTAGGTATTTAGGCTGTTTAAACAGTAAATTTGTTAAACTATTATTGTGTAAAGTTTTTGTATGACTATATAATTTTATTTGGAGATGAGAAATTTTATGCTACTGTATGTATATGTTAAAATAATATCATATGAATTTTGAGGTCCAAATAAGTTTATTTTAATTGTTTGGCGCTAATTATTACATGTAACTTACTGTTTGAATTATTTGTGGCTATTTTTATCTCTGCCTTCCAATGCATGGTTTGAAGTGTTAGGAATTTATTTATAGGTGATTTTTGGATATGCTATAGTTCTGTGTGTATATAACATGTGATAATTTTTGTGAATTTTTCTATGCTATGAAAATGTGAAAATTGGACCTGAGATAAAAATTGTTCACTGTTTTGCTATTGCTGGCAGATTTCATGTTAAACGTTATGTGACTTGTTTAAAATACTAAATGAGGTTTTTATGACTAAAGAAAAATCATGGTAATAGGTATATTTGTTATCTATGTTCCTGCCAATTTTGGTTCTCAAATTATATGTGGATGTAAATTTATTAATTTTTAATTTCATAGAGGTCAGAAATATAAATGTGTTGAAAATGTTGTTTCAATGTTTTATAGTTAATGAAAATGTATGTATGATGTTTTTATGAAATGGTTATGATGGATGCTATATTATGGTAATTAATTCATTAAATAAATGTTAATTACCATTTTATGAATATATGACATGAACACATTAAGAAGTGAGCACATCAAGACCGCGGCGTTGTCACCTACAAAAGTAAGGTTAAGTAAGCTCATTGAGGTAAGTACATTCTCACCTGCAACATGATGAATTTTATGAAAAGTATGAGTTTTATGAAATGTTTGAAATCCATTTTTATGATAGTTTTATGATGATTTCTTATGATGATTTTTCATGAAGTTTAAGGCATGAAAGTTTATACATGTTTTCACGATAATGTTTTTCAAAGTATGAAAGTATAAGTATGTATATATGTATTACTTAAATAAGTGTTGCACACCCAATGTTATGTTATGTTATGTTATGTTATGTGTCATGTTTGGTTTGGGATTAGCTACCCCTCTCCTCTCATGACGACGCGCCTATGATGATGATGTTATGGTGCAACACTTGGACCCTTAAGATAAAATGAATAAGTTTTAATATGGATGATGTAATGAAAGATATGTTCTTATAAAACTGTGCCTTGTGCACTATTATGATGATTATAATGATGAAGTTGATGATGCTCATGAAATGTTTTTAAGTTGTGAGAATTACAATGTACTTACTAAGCATTAGCTTATTCAAGTTTTATATCATGTTGCAGATAAGAGTAAGAAAGTTTTGGAGTAGACAGAGGACACTGACAGGCGTGTGAGCTCAAGAAGATGGTTTGCAAATGGAAGAACGCCAAGGAAAGATATATTAAATAAAATGAGTTTGATTTTCGATTCCGAATATGCTTATGATTTTTGAATTTTAAGGATATGTCTTAAAACTATTAAGAATGTTTGTTTAATGTAATTTTTATTATTTTATAAATTTTCTTCCGCATTTGAAATTTTAAAACTTGTTTTAAAAGAAAATTTTTTTTAGTTCGGCCTACCGACCACTACTGGTCGGACTGCCGGAGAATTTTGATCGGCCTTCCGATTGCCAAGTTTCGGCCTGCCGATCTGATTAACTTTGAAAACCCCATTTTGCAAAGCCTCGGACGGCCTGCCGATGGATGACCTTCGGCTTGCCGGTCGAGTTCAGCCTGCCGAAGTCACAAGTTCGGTCTGCCGAAATGTGTTCAAGAAATTTTATTTTTGTTTTCAAAGGTTAATTTAATTTTCAATGATATTAGCAAACTATTTACAGAATGTTTATGGAAAAGCGAATTGTTATAATTAAGTAATTTAGAATTTTTTTGTAAATTGTATAAAAATACAAATATATATATGTATGTACGGATCCTGGGAATGCTTTTCCAAACTATGATTATAAATATGAATTCAAATACATAATAGTTTTGCTACAATTAATGGTTTAATAAATGAATGTAACGACATCTGTGACGTCCGGAAAGGGGGCGTTACATTGGTCACCCTTTTCGTTGGCATCGTGACCCTTTTGCTCCTTCATGCAACTCCAGCAGAACCACTCCTCCAGTGCCTTTGCTCTGTCGCCATGCCGTCGCCTTCAAGGAAAGAGAGGGGAGGGAAGAGACAGAAAAATCTGCAAAAGTCAAGAGAGAGGAGAGAGAAACATAAAGTAATTCAAAAAAAGAAGAGTAAGTGGCTAAAATGCCATTTACTCACATTAAAATTAAAATTGTGTTATGTAGCACAAATTTCATTTATTTTTTCAAATATGTCCATACTTTTTTTTAGTTAAGCATTTATTATAAAAAAATTAATCTTTAAAAATATTTTTTTCCAAATCGGCGCACTAAAACAATTTTTTTTCTTAATGACTTTTTTAAATAGTTTTTTGTGCAACATTTTTGCTTCTTCTTTCTTTTTTTTTTTTTTTCTTTCCAAATTTGAAAGATTAAGAAATAGTCGGCCCATGAATTTTTCATCTCTCTCTCAATTTCCACTCTATTAACAACATAATTTTTTTTTCTTGTATCTTTAAAATTCCTTCAATTTTTTTCCTACATCTTTTCATTCTGGGAAAGACAATATGAGCTTTAGTTGTTCATTAACAAACCAATTAAGATCTCAAATAAACTAGAAAAATAATAATAAGGGAATAAAAGCTTTAGCATGTAGATAGAACCTACAAAATCGCTTCCACATGCATCGTATGTGGCATTTAGTATATTCAAAATGAGACGAAAAGTAACGTCAGTTTCTAGTACGTCGTCATCAGAAGTACTGTTTGTTTAAATATTTCCTTGAAATTTCAGAACGGTTGATCCAGTGCTCAAATCTGGCTGCTATGGATCCCAAAACGTTTTTTTCCTAAATAAAAGAATAAATTTCGTTGTAGCCACATGTCCAATAAACAGTGCTAACATAAATTGATTGTTACACCACCAAATATTATTTCGCCTCGTGTGTTAGTGTGTGTGTATATATATATATATATATACGTCTTGAATTTTGCACCCATGCTTAATTTCCTCTCAAGCTAATAAATCGTGAAATTTCAATGAAGGAAGAATCATTCTTCTATTGTTTTTCTTTTTTTAAAGAAAACAAAAATTAAAGTCACGAGTGTCCAGACCAGCTAATTAAAACAAGATTGGCAAACTTGCGTTCCAAAAAAAAGAGGCTCTACACTTGCTATACCGTTGTTTTAAAACATGTATTTCATACTTTTTTCCTTGCAAGTATGTAACCAATAATTGATCTAAGCCTCCATTGTCTTGTACTGTAATTTATTGGCAATAAAGGTCAATGACATACATTGTTTTAGAAGTTATCTACTAGACCATCCACTTCATAAGGGAGGGTTGTTCTAACTAATGTATTAACTTCATGGAAAACGTGGGACATTACTTTGAAAAAAACAAAAACAAAAATAGTCTCTAGCTACGCTATGTAGTTGAATAAATGTCTATCTACTTGATAGTCCTTTTGAAATCATTAATTATGATTTATGCATGCGTAGCCGTATTAAGTTTGATATTTTCCATGAATTTATTTGTTGACAAATTGAGGGAGTCCATCATTTCAACCATGACTAGTTGCAATGCAATTATAGTAATTGATTAAAATTATATTATTCTGAACTAACACTCGTTGTGATAAACCAGAGGTAAACAACAAATAAAAAAAATATTCTATAAAAACTAGCTTTTTTTTTTTTTTTTCTTGTTTAAAGGAATTATGGGAGTCCGACCACCTTATTTATAAAATGTCATTTTTTAAGGAAGATGGCCAATCAGATTCAACAAATTAGTGATTGACCCGTGAAGCTAACACGACCTAAATTACTTGTTATATCGATTAATCAGGAACTTAACTACCAGATCAATCAATCAATCGCCATAGATTATTGATCATTTTAAAAATTTAATACAATTTTTTTGGAAAGGAAAAAAATCTGTATTAAATTAAAAAATGATTTAATACAATTTGAGATGCCTATAAATAAAAATTACACCAGTGGAAAAAAAAAAAAAAAAAACGCCACATGCAGAACATTTTGATTACTCACGCGTACTTTTGTATAAACGACACGTCTAGGATTCGAAATTAATCATGAATCAGCATGTGAAGCCGGCAACGAAGATCCCAAATATGTCTTAATTAACTTTGTTTTTTCTAATTAAAAGAAGCAATATTCAACGAACATGAATCAAGTATAGTAGGACTAATTAGCCCAACTGAATATTATTAATTTTAAACTTGACCAAATAAGACCGCCAGCATTAAGTGCATGAACATGAAATTATTCATGCAGCCCAGCCACCGGGAATCCAGTTTAGGTACGTCAACGAGTCTTTCTTCCTGTTCTATTATTAGACAATTTTTAATACAAATGTCAATATCAATATTATCTTTACTACTAAAAATTATATAAATAATATATTTGATGTGTTATTTTATTTTGTACTTCAAAATATAATGCTATTTAAAATGTCTGGGCTATTTGTTTCGCATATTTGGCCAATTTTTTGGATTTAAATCTTTAAATTCCTTTAAATACATATTTGTTTCCCACAAAATTTAAATAAAATAAATTCTTTGAATCCAAGTTTTTAGAGTTCTACCCCCTTGAACTCTTTGGACTCAGATATGCTTGCTACAGTAAAAGCTAAAATTTTCTCTTTTATCTCTTAAATTTAAATCTTTAGAGTCATTTGAAAATATGTTTGTTTCTTCTAAAATTCAAATTAATCCTTTGAATTCAAGTTTTTAGAGTTCTACCCTCCTCTCGGCGAGCTCTTTAGACTTGGATATGTTTGCTATAGTAAAAATTGAAATTCTCTATCTATAGTTGAGGGAAAAAAATCATGACTTTTTCATTTGATATCAGGTTGAGACTTTTTTTCTTTCTTTATGTTCTTGATGAAAAGATAAATAAATTAAGATTTATATTGTATATTTTTTAAGATCATGAACATAGATTTTGTTAGATTTGTTAATAAATCAAAAATATTTTTCCACTATCTATTCAACACATAAATTCCAATATATTTTCTATTCAGATTAACACTTTAAATACACATTCAGACGTCAATTCGAATAGCAATTCAAATCAACACAATTCGCATTCATTATATTTGTTTTTTGTCAAAATTATCAAACTTTGAAACTTGTAAAAATAAATTTTTAATAAAAACAAATTAAAAAGTGAGAACATTGTAATTGTTACAGCAAAAAAGTTAATCTATCAACCAAGAAAAGTCAGATGTCAAATTTACTATATGCTAAATTTTGTAACAAATTTAACACAAAGTTTAGCATATAACAAATTTATAGGGTAAGCATGGTTAGAACCAATTTTTTGGTAAGGAAATAATGTAAAACTTTCACATGCTATAGTAAAAAGCAAAAAGTTGCTACAGCATAAAGCTCTAACATAATATAGTATTTTGAATCAAAAAATTCGTTCTAACCATATTTGCCAAATATCCTAAGCTTAAAAATGACACTATATTGGAGACTATTTTTTTTACACTCATATCTAAACTTGTCATTAGCACATCAATTTAACATTACATTAAAGATGTTCATCTAAAACGCATTAATGGAAGTTAAATAAAGATATCGGTCATGAGATTTTAGGGGCCGTTTGATATTGTTTTTAAAATAGGTGAAAATGTTTTTATTTTAGAAAATGAAAAGTTTTTAAGAATTGTGTTGTGAGTGTTTTTAAAATTTTTGCCTCAAAAAATGTGTGCAAACATTTTCAAAAGTTCTAAAGACAAAAACAAACGGGGCCTTAATCACCTTTTATGTTCGGGTGGGTAAGGAGAAAAGAAAAAGGAAGAGACAGAACGTGAAGGAGAGAAAGGAAGTTAGTTCTTTTAGCTTGTTTGGTATAGAAAGGGAAGCAAAATTAGTGCTTGTATCCAAATAGGACAACAAATCTGGAAAAAAGCATATATTTGATTTATTATTGATGTCATCAATAATAAAGTTTATGCATTTTGTTAATTATTCATATAACGATTGAACATTATTGTATTTGTAGAGTAAATATTATATAATTTAATGATATGATTAAATCCTTTAATTATGTATATACAAAGTGTTTGTATAAGAAATATATAATTTCAAACAGCATGGTATGAACTTATAGCTCACAATCTATAAATAAATGACATCCTATAAATAAAGAGAAATATGATGGTAAGACTCACCCAAAAATTCTTATTGATAAGACCTATTTATTTTAACTATTGCATGAAAAATCAAAAGTCCGAAAATCAAACATTTATTATAACCATTTTTTTTATTAGAAATTGGTAAAAGAATGAAAAGATTAAAAAAAAATTCAAAAAATTTTCCCCCAAAAAAAAGAAGAAAAAAGTCTTCCTGAAAGGAAGCATCAACGCTCGCAGTAGGGAAGCAAAGAGGGAGAAGGCCGGTGGAGGAACAACGGCGTCGGTATCAGTAGTGGGAGAGGGGGAGAAGGAGAAGGTGTCGGCATTGTACAAGTTTAGCTTGATTTTGCAATTGGGTTGCGACGAAGAGGCGATGGAATCGTGGTGGAGGGGGCAGCGAACTCATAGAGGACGAGGAAAAGCGCCCAACAGCAGAATGATCGACCTTATCGCCTTGTGGTAGTGCCTCGGTCACGGTTGCAACCTTTGCTCATGACCTTGGCAACGGACTTCATGACATTGGCGTCGGATTAGAAACCTAGCGATGGAGGATGAAATCACGATGGAAAGAGGAGCATCATATCAATTTGCGAAGGTCAAGGAGCTCGATAGAATCACAACAAAGAGAAGGTGGAGGAGCAGTAAGTCGTCCTCGACCCACTCGCCATCAACTTGGTCGCTGTCAACACCTCCTTGTCACTGAAGAAGAAAGGGGCAAATTTTCCTTTAGATTGTTTTCAAGAATTTTGTTTTAAAATTTTTTATTATTTTTGTTTGTAATAAATCTGGTGTGGATGGCCTCATTTAATTAAAAATGAGCTTGCTTATTTTTTACCATTATATTTAAATCTAATGGCCCAAAAGGTTTTTTATCAATAAGAGAAAATAAAAGGTCTTATTATAGAACTTCACATAAATTTATAGTTTAAAGGGCAACAGATCGACTTGCAAAGGTTGAGGAGCTCCACGGAATCATGATGGAGAGACGATGGAGGAGTGGTAAATAGTCCCCAACCCATTCGCCGGCGACCTAGTCACCATCGACACCTCGCCTCACTAAAGAAGAAAGGGGCAAAATTTCCTTTTATTATTTTTTTAAGAATTTTGTTTTAATTATTTTTGTTTTGTGATAAATTTGATGCGGATGGACTTATTTAACTAAAAATAAGCTTGCTTATTTTTTACCATTAGATTTAAGTTTGATGGTTCAAAAAGATTCTCATCAATAAAAGAAAATAGACGGACTTATTATAGGATTTCCCATAAATTTATAGTTTAAAGGGCGGTTTATATTTTTTTATCCAATATGACGATTGATAAGATTGAGTGTTTCCATTATAATGGAAATTCTTATCTCTTAGTACATAATGTCCTAGAATTCTTGTTTTTATTAGTAATTGAGAAAAAAAAATACCTTCCATTACTTGTCTTTATAAATGAAACTTAACAATTTGTCACTGATGGACTAACATCTATCTATTATGATATGTATTATGCCTTTTGACATGTTAGTGAGTGATTTCAGTTTGTAATAAAAAAAAATGTCTTGTTGGAATATAATTTTATGGCTGTCTAAAGACACTATTTATAAATATGAAATTACAACTTTATAAGGAAGAAAAAAAATATTTTCATGACTATTAATTATTATTTGGAATAATAAGATTTCAAACATATTTGATATAGAGTATTAAATAAGTCAAATTATGGGAATGCCACGACTTTTAAGTAGGGTTAAACGTGACTCGAATCCTCAACCTATAGTTAAAATGGAGGGACTTACAACCAACTATACTGTACTCACTTGTCCCAAATTACATTTATGATAGGACAATAAATAAATATTCCATTAAAAAATAATTATACCCAAAGATAAATTAGTAAGTAAAAGGTTTAACAAAAATTAGCTTAGTTGTAACTATTACGTTCAAGTTATAGAAATTGGTTTGTGCTTGTGGACAAGCTTAAAATTATACTTTAAATCTAAACCAAAGCCTCTTTTAAAAAAAATAAATTTAATTTCTTTTATTTTAATAATTTATTTCATTATAACTCAAATAAATTTGTTAATATAACCCCAATATATTTGGGTTCAATTAATTATAAATGACTACTCATCCCATTAATTACCGACTCATGTGCATATTACGTTTCAAATTTGCTCCAAGAAAGTAATTTTGTTACCCTGTAAGGTGTTCCTGCATATATTTTTAAATTTAGAAAGTTGTTTAAAAATAGTTAAGTGGGGAACATTACCAATAAACAAAAAGCTTAGGAGGGCACATTGCAAATAAGCTAAAAAAAGGCACCTGAAAATGTTATTGTTGCGTGCGGTACGGTCGTACGCAAAATCCAATCCTTGAGGGATGTATTCGCCGACACCTGTTCCGGTGGCGCGTGCGCGCGTGACACCTTCTTCCGACGCAGAGCCTGGAGGTCTGGAATCCTCTCTTCTCCAATTAGTCTACGATCACTACGACTCCTCTCTTAGGCTCCGCGAACTCACCGGTGAGTTCCAAAAACACCTTTTCTGGTCGAAAATCATTCTCTTTCATTGAAATTCAATCAAGATTTTTCGACTCCGATGAAATTCGACAGAGAAGAAGAAGAAGGAGGCGATAAGGAACGCTGTGCGCGTTTCGGATCTGCTGATGGACGCGGTGAACGGCGGAGTTGAAGAGTGCTTCGTCAACGAGAAGCGAATCGAGCTCGAAATTCGCGCCTTGGCGGCCACAATCACCCGCTTCATGAAGCAGACCGACCAATGGCTCGCCGCCACGCACGCTATTAACACCGCCGTCAAGGTTTTTTTTTTTTTTTTTTCCTGAGCCAATTTCGATATTGGTGATCTATAATGGTTTTAGATTTTTCACATTTTGATGATTTTGCTCTTCTATGATAGCTCTTACTTATGATGGATGATAAAGATTGTGTCTTTTTCTTTTTTCCTTTTTATACTTGGGATCAGGTTTCTGCTACATTTTATTGCGTCATAGAAAATTGGTTTTGGGGAATTTTCTTCTAAGTTATATCGAGTGATTTTCTGTTCCGAAAGTATAGATCCCAGCGTGGAAAATAAGAGGGTGGTTTTTCTTTGATGTGGGTTTTGCATTGGGTTTAGGTTTTGTTACTTGTGTCAGATGTGGCAAATTTGGTTTTCGGACAATCCTTAAAACCGAGATAATGTTCCTAGGGCTTGTGGTTGCAAGTGATTGTCGTAGCTGTAAGAATCAAGGATTGTCAATAGCATTGTCCCTTTTTGTAGTAGGATTATTCTGTCTTCAGTTACACTCTGCTTTACTTAGGATTGAACTTGTGCTGTTAAAACTTTTGAGAGAAGTAGGAAAATAAGAGGAGAAGGCTGTTGATGGTGTCTTTGATAACTTATTTTTTTTGACACTTTTATGATGACTGGAGATTACAGTGTCAGTAAATGGGCTTATTTCTACGCCGGTTGGGTTATATGGTCAGTCTGCATGCTATTTTTGCACTGAGTGACCAGCAAGATTGTGTGCATAAGGATGGAGTTATTAAGTATCAAGCAGAAACCTGCTAACTCGATGTATAGGGCAGGCACTCAATTCTATATATTTGGAAAGGAAGAAGCTAAGGTGAAAATATTGCTGCTATAATATTGCTGTTATAAGTGCTGATTGAATCTAAAAATTGTTCGGTTATTGCCAAAGATAGTGTTTTTCCAGTGCCCTGCTTAGATAACCCTTCTTCATAGAGAAGTTATAATGCATTTGGTGGGAAAGGGAATTCGTCACGTGATCTTGTCATCTCTTTCTCCTTGTTATTTCTGCCTTGGAAAATAGGACGTGCTTATGTATTTACTTTTGTTGTGGATTTTGTATTGCAGGAAATTGGAGACTTTGAGAATTGGATGAAGATCATGGAATTCGATTGTAAAAGCGTCGTTGCAGCAATCCATAATATTCACCAAGAATGATTTCAGGAGAGGTTTTTTTTTCTTTTTTTTGGCTCCAAATGATTCTCGTGTCTGAATTAGGACAATATTTCATAGTGTACATAATTGTTCGCCAAACTTTGAATGAATTGAATTATTTGCATCAGGAATACTATTCGGATGGGGCAGGGTGTAGATTGATAACTGATTGACTACCATGTTGGTTCAACCTTACAATTTTTCCTATAAAAATGGAGTAATGATTCTTGCATTAGTTTTTATTGTTGAGATTTTCTTGCTACACAAATTTTCACTTGTGAAGGTCTCTTTCTGTTTTATGCAAAACAGAAGGGAAAATGATAAGACCATGTGGGAGAAATCTCTACTCTGCTTTGTTCTATATTACAAGCTTGATATTTACAAAATGACAGTGAGATTTGTTCCATCTCAACAAAAACTTTGTGAATTATACTGCGATTAGCATGGTTATAAAAGGAATTGACTTGAAAGAATTGGGGTAGAATTATAAGGCTTGAGATTAGTTACCTACCGGATTCTTGATATGGTTCTCCAAAGAAAAATACAGAGAACGGTAAGGCCAGTGTAGTGCTGGTACAAGAGCTACCAAATATTTTGGCCCAAAATTGCGCTTCTGCTAAAGATTCAAGTTTCTATAGCAGACATCATAATCGGCCATTTGTCAAGTTCCAAATCCTTCAGTAACGCTGTGTTGAGAATGAAGGCACATAAGAAGCCACGGGAGAACTGACTTCAATATTGAGCTCTTGTTTATTTTATTTTTATTTTTTTATTTCTTTATTTCTTTTCAAGAAGTTGACTAATGACCATCAGTCTAGCTTTCAGGTTCACTATAATTTGTTTACCTTTGTGGCTTGCCTGTGATATTATTGTTTAGTGAACTGTAGGAGGAATTTTTTTTTTTTTTTTACTATACTGGTATTGTATAATTTTGGAGTGATAGGTCTTCATCAAAGCTACGTTTATTATATTTTAATTAATTGTAATAGGAGTTGATATTTATAAACACAACTTGCCTATACAACTAGAACATAATCTCCGCAATTGTAGTTCCTTTTAAAAGGTTATATGTAAACTATATATATATATATATGAGTATTCTATACAAATGTGTTGGTCAGTGGTGCTAAAAGCGGACAATTAGTATTCTTGATCAACTTTCTATTAAAAAAAAAAAAAAAAAAGTCTTCTTGAATTTTATCAACTGGTCGTGGATAGATACATAAGCATTTATCTGCAATATAGATCACATTAGTTTACTAATGGACAAAATTTGTTCTCCTACATATACGTCTATATAAACTCATCATCATTATATATATGTTGCGTAGAGTTTTGGAGGATCAATTACAAATTTAAGAACCTGTTATTATAACTATAATAAAGGGCCTTCTCCATTCTGATCTTTTGGAATTCCATAATCAAGATGGGTAATATCAAGGTTCTTACAGGATACGATGGGGAAATAAGTATGAATTGTAGGAAGATTAATTAGCCAAACTCCTATCGTGCTGCACAAATGCCTCTGTCATGCGGAAGAATTCTAGAACAAAACGAGATGTCGCTTAACCAAATTCTTAGAGTAATTCTAATTATATATGTTGTTTTTAACTCCGGAAAAAGGGGTCAAGTGCAGTCACAGAGCTAAAAATTTTTGTTACAGTGGGCTAACATTGAGAAAACAATCAATATGCTGTATATTCAAATTTTTAAAGGGAGCTTTTTTGCAAATTTTAGTATATTATAGATGCATGCTTATACATATATATATAAAGAACAAAACAATTGAGGGGGGCTCAAGCCCCTCCTGCCAATACCTTCCCTCCGTCACTGGTTAGGTAGTGCATCTAATGCCCCTATCTCCTTCGACATATTGGCAGTCTTGGGAACCACAAATCCATCCAACTAGATTTGCTCATCAGTTACTGAGCCCATACATATGATGCGGTGCACACTGATATAAAGGCCTCAAAGTATGGCTATGAGGATTCGAACTCAGAAGGGATGGAAAGAGAAGTCCTAACAAAGGCGTCCTGATTACCACACCACATCCTTCGATGGTTTATATGTTGTTTAGTGAAGAATGAAGTTAACTTGTTTAATTTCGCATGAGAGTTCAAAAATCATATTGAGCATATAGTTGGTTTGAGGTGCTTAAACTAAATGGCGTGAATTGTGATGTTCATCTACACTAATATTGGTAATTTATGTAACAAGGAGCAATGTTCATGTATAGAACAAAAGGGTTTCCTTTTTCCTTTTAATTATTCGAGAAGAAAAACAACACGACAACAGGAGTAATAATAAAGTCAAACCAATTCAAATAACAAAATTCATATAGTGCCATGTTAAAGTTGAATATTGTTAATTACAGCTTATTAAGAAGGAAAAGACCAAAAAAAGAATATCTATGTAGTGGAACACCAACAAAATGAAGATGACCCTGGTGACCCTTACTGGTGACCATGTTTCTTTTCTTTTTTTTTTCTTTTTTTTTTTTTTTTTTTGGGTTTTTGGGGGTTGGTTCTGAGGTTGGATATACAGCTAGCTATTTCTTTCTTTGTAATCAAAATTATTTTATTTCTTTATATTTTGCTTTATGGATAGTAGTCTATAAGCTAAGTGGGAGGCATATCATCGATCACTTTATTGAATTCGCGCAGAAGAACAAGCAGTTTTTCGACTTTAGGCAGGTAAAATCTCCAAGAATCAACTCATGCTTATTCTTGTAATTATTATCATGACCATAGGGCAATCATATTGATTGCCAGCACTCTTGGTGCGATGTTAGTTCACTATGAGTGTGGTAGAAAAACAAAAATTCGTCCTCAACCAAAGAAGGCTAACACACTTGATAAAATTATCAAATACAAAGATTTTTACCATAGGGCTTGAAAAAATAAACATTAATAGATCTATATCATAAACCGTTTCTACTGTATGTATATATTTTTAATTTTAATGTAATTTCAATAAGATTCATTAGCAAAAACAAATGTGCACTATTCGTATAAATTGATAAGTTAGTTTTAGGCTCATTAATTAGATAAATTTCACTTAATATTTTTGTTAGTTTTGAGCAATTTATAAAAATTTGATAATGTTTTATGCTTCTTTCTAGGTTTTGAGGGAAAAAGATATATAATTGCAAAGCACGTTGTAAAATGGACTAAAAAATAAACAAAATTAAACTCGGGAACAAAATAGAGGCTAGATGCCAGCTTATGAGCAGCTAGACACTCTTGTAGATGAAATTCCATACAAAAACTTAAGAGCATAGGGCCTACGTGTAATAACTTGAGCGCCTAGGCACCATTTTGTGAGAGGAGACCAAGCAACACTGTAGCACCTAGGCACTACAATCATGGCATCTAGGCGTCACTTCAAATGGAGCTTAGGCGCTACAATCCTGGCACTTAGGCGTCAGAGAAATTGAGCCTAGGCGCCATTGCGATGTGAAGTCAATTTTGAGTTTAATTTCATTTCAAAATTATCCTTTCAAACCCTAGCCTATAAATAGAACATTATGAAGGGTTAAAGGACGACTTTTAATAGAGAAAAACTGCAAATAAGAAGGAAGAACTCATTGCTTTGGAGAAAAAGAACGGTGTAACCCGGAGACGGAAAGCATCTTTGCATCTAAACACAGTTCTTTTCCTTTAGTCATTATGTTTAAGACATTATTTAACATTGTTTTTAGTTTCATTAAAAACTAATTTTTCTTTTTCTAGGGTTACAATGTAGCTGGATTATAAATGCTTACTTTTATTTAATTTAATTCAATTCGATGTTTATTCATTATCTATGCTGAGTGTTTAATTTGATCTTAATACTTGTAAAAGTTTGCACACCTTTTGCATGAATTGTGATTTAATTTGAGGCTGAAAAGCAATAATTAAATTAAAATATGATTGAAAGCTATGAGATCATCATAAGATAGAGATATCTATGGGACTTGTGCAACAGGTGAATTTCTTGCTCTTAATGAATCTTGGTAAGTTTAAAGTTTCTATAGAAATGTAGGAAATTTGTTAGCTGTGATAAATTGTTAATGCTTGAGAAAGATTAATGATTACCTAAGAAAAATTCATTATCAGCATAAGAGTAAATATCAGTTGATTAAATTAGATAATTTGAATATGATTAATTTAGACGAAATCGGATGCCTTAATCTTTTATTTATTTAGATTTTTATTTATATATATTTTTTGTTCTGTTAGTTTTTTATTTTATATTTGATTGTTCAAATAATTTTAGAGTTAACCAATTTCGGTACAAAAACTAGATTAACGCAATCTTTATGTGAACGATACTCTACTCATTTTTTATTACTTATCTATGATTTTGTGCATTTGTTGATTTTTCGCAACATAAAATCCTATCATATAAGGACTCTATTAATACTCAAATGTTTGATTACAAATATTCAACTTAAATTGCCACATTACTTTTTAAAAGATTGGAATACAATAAAAAAGAAGCCAAACAACATATAATATTAATTTCCACACCAAGAACAGAACCGACCATGATTAATTAGAAAATCACAAAACAACACACAAACTCTCAATAACACAATTGAAGAAACTACCAGTACACAGACGTGTAACAACTTTATTAATATATTATTTTTCAGGTTAATACTTGTGAAAGTCGATAATCAATTTACTTTCCGGCAATCAGTACGAATCTGACCATTGGTCCCCGTGAGGAGGCTAAGGTTGCTCATTTTCAGCATGGCATTGGCGAAATCCTGGTGGAACGTGTCGGCGTTTTTGCTGTACGAGGTTACAAGGGAGTCCGTCGAACCGCCGCTGAAAAATTGCTGGTCCGAATGCAAGAGGCCCTTGTTGTTCAACAAGTTCTTGTAATAAGCGTTGTCAAACCAAACAGCACTTGTTGTGTCTAGTGGAGAGAGGTTCTCGTCGTCTGCTGAGATTGTTGTGCAGTTTGATTTTAGCGTCGCCGCAAATGTCGAATCGATGTTGGTCTCGTTATGGACCCGGTTTCGGAACATAACGCACCTTGCTTGGCCTGTTGTGTGAGCTCCTGTTGATCATAATTAAAGAATGGTATTAACCTTGTGTGTGTGGATTCTAGTTATTGCCATGATGTAGATACAGATTGGAACGGGATGGCCCCTCTCCCTGGACTCAAATTTCATATTTGTAATTTCAATTGTCTTAGTTTTCTTTATATTAAAGAGGGCATATTGTTTTTTAAGGTAAAAGAGAAGTTTAGAGAAAAACCGAGAGATCAACCTGAGCGGTATGTGATTTTTCATGTAATTTTCTTTTTTTATAATAGTAAAATTATTTTATTTCTTATATCGAGAATAAACTATTATAAATATTACGTTTGCATTTTTACCTGCAAGAGCTACCAATTCATTGGCAGTGAATCCTTTAAGTGAAAAGGAAGTAATGAGGTCACTGAGATTAAATATTGGGGATGGCAGCTCGGTGTTTGCAGCACTAAAACTTGCGGTTGTTGAGTCTCTTCTCCCTAACTGAACAGTCCAAGAAGGCCCTCCCAACTTATAAAAAAAAAAAAAACAAAAAATGAAAAAAAAAAAAAAAAAAACCAAAACAAAAACAAAACAAAAGCAAAAAAAACAAAAAAAAAAAAAAAAACAAAATGAGCTAGTTTCTTTGAAACAACCAATTAGACCTATATATGTGTGCGTGTGTAGTAATTTAGAACTTACTGAAACGACGGAATCGCGAGCTGCAACGGCTAGAATATCTGCGCAAGAAACGACCCCGGGGCAAATACTCTCTAACTGAGACTTGATGGTGTCAATTACTTCGAAACCCCTCACGGATTTCACATTTGGAGCTGCTGTTTTCTCCCCTGTGAAATCCGAAGTGTCGTCTAACAATACAGACGCATCACATCCCTATGAATCATGTCATCAAGGATCGACACACAATTAAATCTACTCGTCAAGTTTGGTGTGAAAACTTTTATATGAAAACAAATATTTAACAAACTATGATATGTACCATCATCTGTTTCATGATTGAATACAAAACAAAACCATATCTATAATGGATTAATTTATGTTGACTAATATTCAAAAACATGCACTATCGTTAAGTGTTATTTTTACTATAATATCTCCTATTTTAAAATGCATGGAAATATCTTGCCTTCATATATGCATGGATGAATGTAACATATTTTGAAAGCAAAGCTTAAATTTTTTGAAAGGTACTTTTAGCGAGAACATGTTAAAGCTATTTTCATGCTAATCTTTGCCACTAGCTAGTCCTTTATAAGAACAAAACTAGTGACAATTAACTTATTATAAGCTCGTGTTAAGAGAGAGAGAGAGAGAACTTGCATTAACAAAGCAGTCATGGAAATGGAGGCGGAGCAAGGACGCTCCCATGCGGTGTTCCTTCACCACCGCCTTCGACACTTCGTTTTTTATCGTAGAGAGCGCTTTCGGGCACGTCGTGCCATAAAAATCCGAGGACAAAGAAGCAGAAGCTATTTTGTAGTACAGGAACAACAACACAAAAAAGTAGAACGCATTGGAGTGGGAGTTCAATCCCATAATGCAAAGAGTAGCTGGTAACACAGAAATTTAGATCACACTTTTATCTTTTGTGTTGCTGAGGATTTATTGATGAAGAGAAGCTGCAATATGCATGTATATATAGACGATGGATGTTTGACAATTTCCTGAGGTAGTGCTGTTTTCCACAATACCATACTACATTAGAGGGTCAAAAGCTTACGAGTTTGTTTCTTCTTTGTCTTTCTTTGTCAAAATAATATTTAAGTTTCTCATCAAACCAAACCAGAAAAAGTATAAGACCAAGGGCTAGCACTCATTGACGTGACTCGAATATAGGTAGTTGTTATACTGTGTGAACATATTTGGCATGTGGAATCTAATTAGTCAAATAAATAAATAAATACTTTTTAACTTTTGAAACTTGCATTGTGGTTACCTTTGCATTAAGCTTTATTAAGGAATCGTATGCAAGTGCCCCAAACTTTAGAATCTTCCAACATCTAGACTAAAATGCGATTTTATGGAACTTCATATTATAAATCATGCAAAGAAGAGATTGGCAAAATCCAAAAATGGCATATAGAGCAATTCTTGCGGAAAAGTTTTTTTACACAAAAAAAATGTATACTTTTTGAGATTTTGGAGTTCAATGGCCTTTTTAAAGCTTCTTTGAAGTAAATGACAGAAGGGAAAATAATTGTTTCCATACAATAATGATATATGTACTGATGTACTACTAATGCTAATCAGCACAACAATGATATATTGATGTAATATGAATGATGTACTGATATATAGTTATTATTGATAACTTAGCAATATATTCACTCAATTATCTACCAGTTTGTCAATGATAAATCATTAACAGATTAATGATAAAGTAATTTATCAGTGATAAAAATTAGTTAATTAATGATGTGTTAATTTCAATTAATGAAATATTAATGTTTATTAATGATGTATTGCTGTAAAAAGTCATTTTTCTAATTTTCAAAAAATTTGGTCATTTCTCTAATTTGTGAAAAGTTTGACCGTTTATTTAGAAAGATAGACAAAAATAGGTCATTTGTCTAATTTTCTCTATTTTGTTGTTTAATAATTAAAGGATAATTTTCAAAAAATTTATCTCAATTACAAGCCGTTATAACAAGGTGCCTCCAATTTCAAAAACAACCAGCTAAAATTTGTTCTTCTGGATGGATCTATAAGGCGTTAACTAAAAAACTCTTATTACTTCTTACAAAATTAACACTGTTTGCGTGCTATTACTCTTTTAACTCTCACTAGTCAGAAAGAAAAGGAGATAAGAGATTATTGTTTTTTTAATCTATTTTTAGTATTAGATTTTGCCCAACAACTATGTTTAAACTAAACAAACTTATAAATTCAAAACATATTTAAATTATGCATACTGTAAATGTCAACTTTTGCTAAAACTTCTACCAGAAGTTCTCCATAAACATTTCATAGGTCAGAGGAACAAATGTTACATTTTGAAGGTCGGAAAACACATTGTTTTAAGGACTATAATTGAAGAAATTTATGTAATTAATCCATAATTAAAACGACTGTAAAGTCAGAATTGTTAATATCAACCATTTTATAAGATAATTGCGAGAGGCTCATATTCAAAGTTTTCGGCTGTCTTTGAAGCATTGCCGTTTGACAATGGTCATTTTGCAACAAATAAAACTAGGACTTGGGTAGAAGAGAAAGCAATTGCAGACACCAGTGACTGCGACGCCGCTTAATGTCAAACGTTTTGGCTAAGACGCATATGCTAAAGGTTGTTCTTCACCTTTGAAATTTGTATGACTTTGATCAACCGTCAATCCTTTGCATTTAGCCAAACCCCCCGAGATGGCACCCACTTTCTTCAGCATAGCAAATTATTTCCCCTTTTTTTTTCATTTTTTTGATTTCAAAAATAAGGTCTTTCTCTGGTGTTAACTCCTACAGATAATGCATGTCAAACGGTTGAAACCGGTCAAAATCAATGTTTTTTTACAAATCTAACGGCCAAAAGATAGATACCTACCATTATGTTATTTTTTAAATACTAAATTGCTCTAGAGCTGTCATCTGGAACAGAACTAACTTTTGCTACGACTAAGATCTGTAATTCCATCGATTACGTGGTGGTGCACATGGCATTCCTATTTGTCTCGTCGGTGTGCTTATTTTGGTTAGTTCACTTACTTCCTTGATATGCAATCCTCGGCGTTTTAGTCTCTGATTTGCACATGATGCAAGAAAAGAAAAGAGCCTTGTGAGAAAATTTCCTTTGCACGGCAAAAGAACACATTTCAGCAAATCTTACCAATCTAGAGTTTCAAGATCTATGGTTTGCATTGACAACTCTAACTCTCCTCTCCAACAAATAAATTATCAATCTCCCATTTTCAACTATTCTCGCATTTTTTTTCTCAAACAAAAATGTGCCGACCAGGCATGGCTTGTCTCTGAAACAATCAAAATACAAACTTTTCTTCTTCAGCGCCAATAGAAAGTGCTCTATCCCCTATCTCCCAGAGAGCGGCTGCCGTCGAATCACTTATGCCCAACAGATATTGTAAGCGGGATAGCTTTTCTGGTGCTGGCTCGCTTTTCAGGTAGATGGTGCAAAGATCAGTTAGCTCCTTTGGCACGTCCCATGAAAGGGGATTAGAAGGAACAGCTTTGTCGCAAGCCAGCAAGTCATTGAGAGACGAAACCTGCAATATAACAGAAAGTAGGCTTCAAAACATGCACTTTACAAATAGGTTCAAAGTACTACAATATTAAAAGAAAAGAAAAAGCATACTAAGAGAAGAAAATGCATATTAGAAGAAAAGAAAATGCATGCAAAGCTTAACAAATCGTCCCACTCCTTCACGATTTCTCTGCCTCAGTAGAGCAACAGCCTGAATTAACGAGTTTGATAGCCGGCTTTGGGCCAGCTCACAAACAACACTTTTTGCCTTCTCGGCATTGATATTGAGATCTGCTGGATTTTCTCATAGACTTCTTCCTCCTCAAACTCTCCGGTTCCTGATGAAAAAATCTCGTCCACGGACTTCTTGAAAAGGTTCTCCCTCAAGCTCTCAGATATCATGTTGTCTAAATCAATGTTCGCCTCTTTGAGTTCTCCAATCTGTTTAATATTCAGTCTCCCCTGACCAATGCCTGTCTCAATAGTGGCTGCCATTTTCGTTGTTGTTATGTTCTTTATAATCTTCTGTGCATACTGTGAAGGCAACCCAACTTGCTTTTCCAACTCATTAAGCTGTTCCACTCTGGCTTTTGTCAATTGCCCATCGGCTAAAATCACCTCCGCTTGTTGCCTGAAAACTTGCTCGGCTAAGCTTCTATGTACTTCTACTATTTCCTTGGTGTCCAAACCCAAAATTCCACCTAGCTGATTCAGTAGCACATACTCTGAATCATCTTTCTTTGTAGTGATCTGAGCACCAAATGGAATTCGGGTCACTTCACCTGTTAGGCAGAAAAGCAAGTATGTCTTGTACAGATCAGTCCTATCTCTTTCTGGCAGGTCATCTTTCAAAGTTATCTCAGTCTGTCCAGGCTTTCCCAACTTTGCAGCAAGCTCCTCGCTAGGCTTTATTTTCCGGAGCATCTGAAGAGATTCCCATTCCTCATCCTCTTCAATTTGTTTTTCCTCCTTTACAGGCTCTTCCGATAGAGTATCAGATGGTTCGCCTTTTATGTCTTTCACCAATTCTGTTACAATCAAGGTGTTGAATGCAATCATCTTTTTAAGTTCTTTTGCTGACTCAGTACGGTTTCCAGCTGCCCGAGCTCGTTTTATGTAATTAATAAAAATTTTTCGAACCTATATAGATCAAAAGGCAATTAGAAGAAATCAAGAGTAACCTACATTTGGATGCAATATACTTATTACAATGAGAAAAAGAAGCAGATACTCACTGCCTTACTGGCAATTGACATTGCAATCTCCCTAGTCAATCTCAAGCCATGTGCTGCCTTTGTGACAGATTGCTTTATTTCTGCATCATAACCGTCCACTCCAGCTGCAATTGCCTCCTTCACAACCTGGGAAAGAGAGAACAAGAAAAAATATGTCAAGGGTTTGGCACCTATATATCAAGTGGGGATATGAGGTCGGATTACAGTATGATGCATATATATTTCAAACTATTTCTCTCTTTTTTTTTTTTTTTTTTTTCTCAACATGCTGACCATCAATAAGTTAACCATATATATATATATAAAAGAATTTTTCAAAAGCAAGCTAGGTTAGACAAGCATAGCTAGAGAAATGCAGGAAATAAAAAGAAAGAAATATGACAACAAAAAGAAAATCGACACATGTCCAGTGTCACAAGTCATAGACAGAGAGTTTCAATGAAAATCCCCATTTTCTATGAAACACTTGCTCATCTTGCATAGGAAACAAATAGAAAAGAAGAATATATGGTCACCTTCTCAAACAAAGTGCCACAGATATCTGAGTGAGCTGCTTCAACAGTCTGTTGAGGCACACAAAGCATGACGCGTAGCTTCAACAAAGCAGCAACATCCTGCTTATCGAGTTGGCCATCAGCCACACATTGCTGAAGCTTTTGGCGGTAAATTTCTTAAAACAAAACAAAAAACCGTTAGATTCTGACCATGTAAATCCAAAAAAATTCCAATTTTTGTATTAAACAACGTAAACAGAAAATTGATCTTAATAAGATAATTGATGCAGCCGACACATAAGCATACAGATTACAGGTAAGCACCTTCATGAATCTCACTGGCCTTTTGTGGGTCAAAGTGCAGGTCTTCACAGAGCTTTTGAAGGAAGGCTGCTTTGCTATCTGCCATTTCTAAATCAGCCCCAGTAACAGCCTGTGCAAGTCGTTTACGATAGACCTTTGAGGTGACATCAAGCACAATCGCTTCTGCTTCTCGTTTTCCTAAGCCAAATATATTCCTTAACTGATTCAACGCAGAAAGCTACATAAACCAAGAACAATAGAAAATGTCAGAGCTAACAGCAATGGCAACATATAATACAGATAATACACAACCAGCGGAAGAAAAGAGCTGACGGATCAAATATGGTAGCAGGCAAACATAAAAGACCCTTATGAAATTCACACGGATAAAGAATTCCCCTGTCATGCAGATTGCCACAATCCTGAACAACCAAATTATCAAGCAGCAATTACAGAGGGATTTTCAAAGAAAACAGAACGCTGTCCATGCCATAAAAACACAACTATGCCCCACCTTGGATAAAATAGTTCTAAAATACCCATTAATGAAAGATAAAAGCATTTGAAAGATGAATGAACCCAAAAAAAAGCCAGTTTAGCTACCTTATTTTCTTCCATGCAACCACCGGATAAAGCATCTGTAACATAAGCTCTAAAAAGAAGCTTTAAGTCGTCAATATTTTTGTCACTATCGTACTCACCACCTAAGCCAGTCAATAAATCAACAAAACCTTAGGAATCTTCATGGTTATGAACTTAAGATAGATCCTTTTTTTCGTTTTCAAAGTGAGAACTTAGTTGGGATACTTACCTAGTAAAGAAACAGGACCAACCCCTGGAGCAAAGCAATCTACCCCTGGGTGGTTCTTTAATGAGATGAGTAAATCATTGATGGCCAGTATTTTATCAACCTCTTCCACGACTTGCTTAACCCCCTGACTGAAAATCCTAATTTAATTAGAGTGTGCAGATTATTCGGTGAAAAAAAAAAAGACACTGGAAATCAGAAGAGCCTCTAACAATGCAGAAAGAGGGAAAAACAAAGAAGCATATACAATTATAGTAACATCTCAGCATACATGACATGCAAAACACAAGCGAAGTTCGTAGATATATGTTTTCTACGGATAGATTAAAGAGAAGACTGTAGATCATATTTCTGAGATACAAACAACTATTAGGTAAAGTAGTAGAGTTCATACGCTGCTCTTGCTCTGGACTTCAATATGCTAAGTGCAGATGAAATATTTTCCTCTACCAGTTTTCTTGTATGCTGTTTCAACAAGTCCTCAGCATGCTGTACAAAGCGCAAACATCCAAGTAAACAACTATATGGGCCAGCTGGAAAAGAGACTGCCGATGAAAAAATTTATAGTAAAGGAAGGCACCTCATCAGTAAGTCGATACAAATGTTGTGCTTCTCTAAGGCTAACAAGCTGCTCGACGCTGATATCTGACAAAAATTAATCAAGTGCTGCAATTATTAAAGTTTAAATGATAACTTCTTAACTCCAATTAAAATTTAGACCAGACTGATAAATTTTTACAATATTAAAAGCACAAAAATTAAATACTACAAGAATTAAAGACACTGACACAAAATCTAACCAAAGAAATTAGTAGTTGCATCCACACAAACCCATAAATAAACAACGCTCAAACTGCTCAGATGTAAAATCTCCTTGCCGATAAATGATTCATCTGCGACTACTAAAGGCTAATCATAATGCTTACCTCGGCCAACTGATTTCAGCCTAGAAGCATATAGCCGCTTAGCATTATCACGGATGGCAACCTCAACCTGAGAGATGAAGTAAAAATAAATCACATGGGCCAATGAAAGAAAAAAAGAAAAAGAAAAAGAAAAAGAAAAGAAAAGAACCGAACATGTGAAGTCGACACTTGGTGGACACAAAGGAAGCATGGGACAGTTGTTATTACACACAAGAGAAAATTAAGTGTAAAACTACCTGAGAATCAGTGACATTGAAAACACGTTTCCAAGGCAGCAGAAAAGACGATGCATCTCCCAATACTAATGTTGAAACATAAATCAGCTTCTGAAATGCCTGCACTGGAGAAACCACTACTAATGCTCAAGCTCCATAGCTTCTGCCAGTACCGTACAATAACCTCAAAGTATAATAACCATTTAAACTAAGCATAAAGACCTACCCGACGTTGCTCTATATCAGCATCGCGGTCTCCCGTCTCAAGCCTTTGCCTAAAAATTCTTCGACCAATCTGGAAACCAACAAGGACTAACCCAGTTTGAGGGGTGTTGAACATTTAAACCAATACAATCATGGACATACTTATGGCCCATTTGGCACGTAGGTTCGAACAGAAATTCAATCTAACACTATAACAAAACAGTTTAAATTGTGGTTGAATCTATAAAACAAAGGGGCATCAAATTCTACGAAATTCACTACACCCCCATTAATTATTATGAGTGGTTGAATTATACCTCCATATGCATGGCAGCTGCCTCCGGATCATCAATTTCCAAAGCATTCTTGAAATTGATGATTGTATCAACTTCATTCCCGCTAAGATCTTCACCACCCGGAGGAAGTACAGAAGAAAGAAACCTACATGGAATAAGGAAATAACCCAGATGGTAAAAAGTAATAGGAAGCAAATCCACATCGCTAAAAAGTCAAATCTAAACTATTCATGAATATGCCAGCGATTTTTTTTTATTATTATGTAATATGTGAAAATTTTATTCCTAGTTGAAAAAATGGTTCAGATTTAGTATGCATACATAAACCTAATAATAAGAAAATGACTACCTAAAGGAAATATTTAGATAATAATAACGGAAGAAGTAAACTACAGGGAAAAAAAAAAAAAAAAGATGAGATCTAAAGAACGATATTAATGATAAAACAGCATATATTTAACAAAATAATAAACGACATAAGAATGGGAGAAACAAGACACAAAACCAAAGAAATAGAAACGATAATGATGCAGAAAATACGAAAAATCATACGTCAGTATAATAGACGACAACAAAAAGCCCTGACAAAGAAAAAGTAAAAATCGAAATAAGGGACAAAACAGTAACAGACGACGACAAAGATAGACGGCAGAAAGCAAAGAAACGACCAAAAAGTATAAACAACTAACCATGCACAAGGGAAACGACACAACAAATCTTGGAGGCAAATACTCTTCAACAATACTGCAATTTCCGCGTCCCAGTCCACGCCTGGTTTCTCTAGATTCTTCTCCAAATCAGTCGCCTATGAAGGTATTCCAAATTTCGTCTATGGTTTAATATCGATTCAGTAGATTCTCTTACCTTCCGTTTGTTTCCCTAGAAAAAAAATAAAAGAAAAAACCCGAAAAAGTTGGTCTTTTTTTTTTTTTGTGTATTTCGATGCTTGAGCTTCTGAAGAAATTGGAAAAGAAAAAAAAAAAAGGGAAAGTTAGGTGAGTCAGAGCTGTGTTTTTTGTTTGGTTGCTTTAGAAATCGACACAAGCAAAACAATGGTCAAAATGGGTCTTGCATTTCTAGAAGTTAAAACTTGGTTCATAATTTCTTTTTATAGTCACTAAGATACCAAGGAACATGAAAGAAAACTGGATTTCTTTTAAGCCTATAACTATTCTATACCAACGAGTAAGGCTTGTCTTCTAAAAGTTGAAATTTTTATGAGCTTTGTTTATTTGGTTTATTGGAAATCAGATAGGCATTTTGAACATTGGTGCTGTTTAGTCAAGAGAAACTGAAGTAGTTGTTTGTTTTTGTTTCAGTGAAAGTTTGAATACCAGAATTTCTGAAAGGAATTGGTAAAGGAGTTGAAACCCGTGTGCCCAAGCGTGAATCTGAGATTGGTGACTTCCAGAAGCTTCTTGTCACTCGCACTCTTAAGCTCAAGAAGCTTGGCATCCCCTGCAAACATGTAAATTTTTCGTATATTTTATTTATTTATTTTTTTTTTACACACACATAACTATGCAGAAACGTCTGGAAAACCTCTCTTTTTCTGATTTATAATCTATCTTTCATTACATGGATTAGAAAAGTGCCTCATTATGTGATTGGTTTTATTTGTGAAAAATATATATATGTATATATAGACACCAAGTATTGTATATGCTTCTCGTAAGCGATCCCAAAGCATAGATCTAGCGAGGGATACTGCGGGAATAGTTCATCTGTCTCTAAATTTGTACCATAAACCCAAAAACATCTCCTTCTATTGTATAGTCAGGTTGCCGATGTTTGATGCGTAAATTCACAATATATTCTGAAAATAAGCCTCTTACTTTCTTGAAGAAACATGAGACTTGATGAAAGTAATAGCCAAACACGAATTCAAGGGATTGAGTATCTCTACGTGACATATGTTTAATTGTTTTTGTTTGTGTTTAACCTGGGTGCTCTTTTTTCTGTTATTTTGCGGGCTTGAGGTAGTTAGACTCTTTCCATTCTGTTCAAAAAACGTGCTCTATCATCTTTTTTAAAGTTTAGTATCGCTACACTAACCATATTTGGTTGTAAACTATTAATAATAAACTTTAATTGGCGGTGATAAGCCCTGCATCTGTTACTTATTGAATTTTTTTCATGAAAGAATGAATAAAATGAACTTTTGTTTCTGCTCAATTTTGCAATCAACGTTTTTTTTTTTTTTTTCGGGTCTTTTATTTACTTACTAAGAATTCTGTTTGATCTATGTATTCCAGAGGAAGTTGATACTGAAATGTACCCACAAGTATAGGGTGGGACTGTGGAGACCTCGAGCGGAGCCTGTGAAATTGTAATTGGTCTTGGGACTAGCTTGCCCTTTTAAGGTTTTGGAAGATACAAATGTTGAGCATTCGCACGAGGATCTTAGTCAAGAGCCTCAACGGTTGAACATTTTACGTGTGGAGCTATATTAGTTAAGAGTCTTGGTTTCTTAGTATTTAGTATTCATCTTCATTCAAATTTTTGGTGACAAGTTTTTCTAGCCACTTCACAAGTGTAGCGAGCCATGTTCGATAGTGTAATAGTTACAATTGGATTAGAAATTTTGCATCTTCTCTGTTGTTAAATCTATCCCTAAGGGAAAGTCAGGATTCACCCTCCTTGCAGATCCTTCTTACAGGCCAAAAAATTTGTAGAAAAGTTTGGATTTTAGCGGATTTGGTACAATGGAGCAGAGATTAACATGATAAAGGTTGTAGAAAATTTGGATTTGCATTTAAAATAACGCATTAAAACAGTAATAAAAAAGGTAATACAAAATTGTTTTGCCCTCCAAAACCCAACTACAATTGAGGATGACGTAAAATAACAACATGGAATGTACAAATGCTCATGCTAGCTAGGTGCTACTACTAATGAGTAATTACATTTTCTGGGGGATTTCTCCCATGCTAAGGTTACCAAGTCAGTGAATCCTATGGTTTGTTTTTAAGTAAAATCACACCATCGTTGGCCTTGGGATTTGGGAAGGTGTGTCTGCTTTGCTATTTTGCAACTTGTGGAGGAAATTTCTTGATATGTTTTGCATTTTGCAAGAACAGATTGTATTCTATGTCAGTCTTCTTATTTTCCTCATGTTTGTTCGCGTACAAACCGTCATAGTTTTGTACATGTAAACACAGTTATCGACCCCTTTATTCAGTTTCCAAACAAGCATTAAGGATATTGAAGTTTGTAACTAGTATTCGTTATAGCATTTAAGAGTTTTATATTATAGTAAATTTTTATTTTTGATTATAGCATGTGAGAACTTTACATTGTAGTAAACTTATACTTTTCACTGTAGCATTTGAGAACTTTACACTATAACAGTTAAAAATTAAAGTTCTAACTTATTTTTCAAACAAAGTTATATATATATATATATATATTCCAATAAATGTTGCCTTCCAATATATGTATTTTTTCAATTAATTTAGCCTTACTGTGCCATTATGATCTTCACTTTTTTTTTCTTAACCTATTATTTCTTGAACTTTGAATAATTTCAGTTCCTAATGCTACAATTGACGAATGATTTGTGAAATTCCGTAACAACAATAACATCTGAGTCGTATAGCAATTGAAGTTTTTAAAAAACTGCACTAGTCGCAAAAACATTCCATTCTTTGTTATTAAAAGAACCTTACAAATTGTAACAGTTTGATAAATGACGATGCAAATGTCTATATTACTATCTTTCAAAAAACCTTCTTTTGACATATGCGGTAAAAAAAAAATAACACATAAGACGTAGTCGAAGTTATTTACCAAATCAAAAATGCTTTCTAAATGGATTTCTAAACATAAAAGTAATTTGTTATCCTTCTAATGTATTTGGCAATCCAGTTATTTGAAAATGTTATATTATAAAGCTTTTATATTTTAGAAGAACAAAATTAAACTATCGTGTAAAGATCTCTACATATTTCTTGTCTAATCGTTCTAAGTTTAATAACGTACTTTAAATTCCTATTTTATTGATAGGGTCATTATGGTGATTTCAAATTCAAACACCTCACCCATATTACTCCCCCTGTTTCTGAGAGTCCCTCCCTCCGCTTTCTGCGCCAGACATAGCTATCTCCTCCTCCCTCCGACTCCCCCTCTCTCCCTGGCTCACAAAGGCCCCCTTCCCAACTCGTCCCTTCAGAACTTCTTCAACCCCGATGATACACCTGCGACTGAGCCCAATTTACTCCTGTAACTGCCTGTCTACATCTCCTCTGGCCTCCACCCAACTTTCTCCTGTAACTGCCTGTCTTCATCTCCTCCGACCTCCACAATCCAATACTCCACACCCACTTGGAGTCAACGAGCAAATGGAATCCTTTCGAAAGAAGAAAGTCGTCTTGCGTGTCGTCTACGTTGGAACCCGTTACAGAGGTTCGTTTCCATATCAAATCTTTCATTTTCTTTCCATTTCGTGTGTATTTTAAGCTGTTTTATAGCTTTCCCAAATTCAACATAATTATTTTTATTTTTTTTCCCAAATAGTTTAAGGCCTACAAATGTAACGAGACGAGCATTCACTTTCCCGTCAGCTTTCTTCATTCAAATGAGCTTAATTAACGATTACGCCAAGAACATATTTTGATTGCTGAATAGTGGGCATTTGTGTTTTCGGGTTATGGTTGTTTTTGTGTCATTCTGGGGAAATTATATATACTGTTAATGTTGACTTGAGTGACATAATTTCAATCAGCTAAGCATGCGTGGATGGGGTCTCGCTAAATAAAAAGCATTGCCATTTTGAAATGTAGCTATCGAAGAGGAATTGGAAACTGCCATTTTTAAGGCCGGTGGTATCCGAGATAGTAATTTTGGGACCTCCAGAAAATCGCGTAGGCAAGAAGTAGCCGAACGGATAAAGGGATCCGTTGTGTATACTATACTTACTGTTTGTGTTGCTTGTCCTTGTACTGTATTTTTTTCATGGTATAGTAAGGTTTTTGTTTTAAATATTTGTTATGTAGGTTCACTCGCTGGCAACTAAAATATCGTTGAAAATGGAAATCCCCAAAGATGCGTGGAAGAATGATTGGGATTGCTCTTGCAAATCAAATTAATGCTCATCTTCCTCATGACATCAGAGTTTCTAGCATTTTACCTTCACAGAAGTGAGCTTAATCCTTCCTACCTCTTTGGTTATTGGAATGTATAGATGGCATAGCAGTTACATGCAATTTGAAGTAATTTTGATACTTGGGAATATTGTTGAATCTCGTTTAGTTTACCATACAATTTCCAAAGGGATAAAACAGAATTTATTCATTTTTGGTTGAACCTCACTTTCATTATGCTTTTGGTATGGCTAATCGATCTTTAGAAAGCTTACTTGCATGATTCTCTGCCATAGTTCATATGTTTATCTATCTATTATACTACTTTTCAGGAGTTTTGATCCTAGAAGGGAGTACGTGGAAGTATTCCTACCTCCTCCCTACCGATGTTATCGGGGTCAAAAATAATTTTACCACAGATGAAATTGATTTTCATATCTCGGATTTCAATGAGATATTGAGCACTTTCGAGGTGTGTCATTTCTTTGTTTGTCTTCTTTTTTTTTTTTTTTGGGTATCATTTTGTTTTCTTTTTCTGAAACTTTCCTTTCCCATGAGGGAACTTTTTTAATTATTAAGTTTGTCTCTGTAAATGTCTTCTGTAGGGAGATCGACCCTTTCATAATTATACAATATGATCGAAGTATAGAAGTCAGTTTCCTGCAAAGAAATCATACAAGAATGGCAGCGTGTCAAGAAGACGGAGGTCATCTGAAGAGGAGTCAGAATCTGAGTCTGAGGCAAGTGATGGCAGAGAAAATTTTGAGTTGAATGGACTGAGAGCCTCAAATTCTAAGGGACCAAACCAAAATTCTTCAGCGCCCAATGTTTCTCGTAAGAACGTAGTTGATGCTCATGATAAAAGTGGAGATGTCCAAAATTCCAGTTTACCTGTTCTTGCAAGATGGCTATACGAACCTAATGAGACAGACAGAATAGGTGCATCACATTTCAGAAAGTTTTTTGGCTGTTCTTGTGGAAAGCTAGAGAAATCTCTTGGATTAAACTACGTTGAGATCTCCATATGGGGGGAGTCTTTCATGTTACATCAGGTGAGCTTTTTTCCTTAGCCAATTAGCTATAATTTTTTCCATATTAATAGTCTCATTGATCTATCTTGATTTTAAAGGGAATGTATATATAATTAAAACTACAGATATATGATAGAAAAATTTTACTGAAGTAAGTGTAGGCGCGATTGTCTTTGAGAAGAAATTCAGGGATAAGAAATCTTTACAGTGTCCTTTTTGTTCTACTGTTGGATTTACATAATTTTACAACAGTAATCTGTTATACACTTTTCAGATTTGCAAAATGGTTGGAACTGCTGTGGCAGTAAAGCAGAATTTACTCCCTAGAGATATTTTAGCATTGCCGATGTCCAAGTTCTCATGAATTGGCCTGTCACTTGCTCCATCAGAAGTTCTGATCTTGAGGGGAAACAAATTTTCAACAAGAACAAGACCTGGAAACCTAACTAGGCCTGAGATGTTGACGATGGTCAAACCTGAAGATATTCTCAAGGCGGTTGATGAGTTCTATACATCCATAGTGGTTCCTCAAGTTACCAGATTCCACCCATCAGCATCTCCGTGGTAGGAATGGGTTGAGAATTTGGATCGTAACATAAGAATTCAGGATGCTTAGTTAGACGAAGTGAGGATTGCTTGGAGCACATGGAAGGAAAAGTAAAAGAACAGAAACAATGTTGCATCAGTGATAAACGAATGGGACAAGGTAAATTATTGACAGTGATCTTATTTTGGGGCTGATCTCCCTAAAATCAGGTTGCCTAATTCCGTCCAAGCTTTCCATATAATTATCTTTGAGGATGTTCTGTCCTTTTTTTTTTTGGAAGAGTGTTCTTTCACTTACAGTATTATATTGCCTGTCTGTTCATATGTTCAACTTTGATTCAAACCTGTTTGCGACATTTTTTTCCTCTCACAAGAATTTGAATTAGTTCAAATTTTATGTTCAAACCTATTAACTGTTAGGCCCATAGTTGCTTCATTTTACTTGGAACTTTTTTTAAGAATCTTCCATCATGAAAATTTGCTCTCTCTGGGCTAAACCATGAAAAACTGCTTATTAGCTTCTGACATTAGTAGCCTACTCTGCATTTTATATGAGCGAGTTCTTGATAGTTAGTTGATACCATTATTTTCACATTGATGTCAATAGGAATTTGCTGCAATTGATTAGAGTCTATTTTCAATTGTTCGTGCAATCTGCGAAATAATCCAATTGCTTCAGCACTGGTGTCCTGCTCATCGAAAGTTATGACGAAGAGAATTGACAGTGCTTGCATGTTGAATGATTGAGGAAGAAGGTAAGAAACTGAGGCATATATTATTAAGAGTATAAACCACAACCAAGATGGAAAAAAAATCAGTAGGTGTCTCTTGTCAGCATCTGGATCAGCTAGCTAGTAGCAGGATCATATTTATCTTGTATGCTTTTCCTCATTATTGTCACACCTCACATGCATAAAAGTAAAACTGTCATTTTTTTTGGTTCCTGACAGATAATTGGCAGAAAATGCCTGCTCAGAGAAATTTGCAATAATTCCCCACCCTCCTTCCCATCATTTAGAATGAAAATGTCACTGCAATATTATTGCCATATTGGCCACTTGAAAAGAAGTCGAGCTTTCAACAACCAAATCTAAACTCACAGAGATAGGAGAAACACAAAAGAAGAGAGGGGGGAAAAAATAAAAAAAACTTCAAAAGGAGAGAGTAACCTTAGTTTTCTATGGTATAATTCTCTGGTAGAGTTAATATAAAAATCCTACTCTGCACTATTTGGTTTTCATCAAGTTTCGTTAAACTATTATACTTTTAATCCAATATCATCTGACGATTCAGAATAGTTTCTTTCTAGTAGAGTTTTGACTTCATACCCTACCAGCATTGCTTTTTCAATAATCGACTTGGCTTCTTCTATTTATGTCTGGGCATTGGCTAAAGTTGTTGATCGATGTGTCTACTCAAAATGGTCCTACTGAGACTTATGTTTTCAGGCAACAATGTATGTCATGTATCAGAAATATTCCGGCCTTATCGGACTTGTAACATTAGGATTCCAATGGCCTTTATTGAATGGGGAATTTCGGTTTGTCAATCAAGGTAATCGTTACTCGTCAGGGCGCCTTAAATCTTATTGCATTTATGACCAAAATTTTTGCTTCTTCTGAAACTAGATCAGTGGGTAAGCTTGGTATTTAGCATTTACCGGTAGAACTAAGATTTGGTAAATTTGTCTTGTGAGGTGTCTTTATGAGCAGACAAAAGCGGCAAGAGAACAAAAAAGTTGGTTGATCCTGAAGTCTTTAGAAGCATCTCTCTTTTTTTTTCTACTTCATATTTTCTACAGAGTATTTCAATATACAAGCTTCCTTTAACAATGTATATAACCGTTCTGTATTAGTGCTGACTTCCCGCAGCAATCTATATCCTGAGATTAGGACAAAATATTGCGGTAAATCTTGAACAACAATTAACATGACAAATGTCTCTACACAAGTATTTTGGCTTTTTAATTTTTTCCTTTTTTTTTGGTGGAACAAAAGTATTTAGGCTTAAAACTATTTCAAGATTCCTTTCAAACTAGGAAACTACATACTAATGCGAAGTGATTAAGCTTTGTTAAGGAAGAAATATAGGAAAGAAGGAAAATGTAAAAAGATGGCATAAATTAAATATAATAATTAATCTTCTTCATACGAGAGGTGTTACTCTTACTAGATTGTGATAGTTATTTACAAGATGGAAAAAGTACGAAGGACTACAGCCTGTTTAAAAGCCGGTTTAGAACTAATTGGTTAAAAAAAAAGAGTTAGAATCATAATTTACATTTAAAATTTATGTTTGGTAAGTTTGTCAAAATGTTAATTTGAACCAAAAAAATAAATCTAATTACTGTTTTAATTGAAACCAAAAATAGTTTTAATTCTTGAGATTTAATTCTAACCACTATTAAACCAAACGAGAGTTTTAATTAGAATTAAAATTATTAGTTGCAATCGTCCTTCTAAACATGCCCCATATAACATGATTTCTCATTGCACGCGAGCTACTGTTGGCTTGTATGCATATTTGGTGCACGTGCAATGCTACACACTCTGCTGTGAGTATGCGTGCTATTGTTCCTGTTGTTTGATTTTTTTATTATTATTATTATTATTTTGTAGCCGCTAAACGAGTGTGTACCGTTTGGTATCTCATTGTTACAAATCATCATTGTACAAGTACAAGAAGCTTATTCATAAGCTTTTTTTTTTTTTTTTTTTTTTTTTTTTTTATAATTTTGGTTGGAAAAGTACATCCATAAAGTACATATGATACAGATTTAATAGTCCGTTTGGTAAATAGATTTAAATTAGTGATTTGATTTGAGTTATGCGATTTGAATTAGGATTTAAGTTAATGATTTGAATTGTTATTCGAATTGACGTTTGGATATATATTTAAGTTTTAATCTGAATATAGAATAAAATTGAAATTTATATTTGGAGAGGTAGTGAAAATAGTTTTTGATTTATTAACAAATCTAATAAAATCTTAATATTAATGATCCTAAAAAATATGTAATATAGATTTTAATTTATTCTTCTCTTCATTAAAAAAACAATGAAAAAAAGATCATTTTATTTGGATATCAAATAAAGAAGTTATGATTTTTTTCTCAAATATAAAAGAGAGAATTTCACCTTTTACTGTAGCAATGATATCCAAGCATCAAAAGTTTTAGGGGATTATAACTTTGAAAACTTTGATTTTTTATGCTCAAAGGATTTAAATTTTGAGGAAAACAAACACGTATACAAAATATTCTTAATACTTGAATTCAAATTTGAGTTCATAGAGTCTAAATGATACACAAAACAAACAGGCCCTAAATTCCTCAACAGAACAAACTAAAAATATTTAGTTTTATTAATACGACGAAGTAAAAAAAATATCATATGTAAAACAGAGAACAGGGAACATGATATAGATATACATTCATGAAAAACATTTAAAGATATATATATATATATATAAAATAAAAAAAAAAAAAAGAAGAAGAAGGAGAAACTGATGATCAAGATGAGGGAAAAAAAGAAACTAAGGAATATAGAAGAAGAAGAAGAAGAATAAACGTGATTAAGCAACCAAGGTTTGGTTGCGAGCGCTAGTTGTTATTCTGGTTGATTAACTTCACTCCAGCTCTGAATAGCTTGGAACATTGCTTGTTGTACTGTCTGAGTATCTTTGTCTCTAAGCTTGTTACCATCCTGCAATATTAACCTAACATCCCATTCAATGTCTTCAAAACTCAAGAAAAATGATCAACACACAAGCATGATTGACATATTTCACGCACACACAAATATAATATATACACGCGCGCACAAGCATGATTGACATATTTCACACACACACAAATATAATATATACACGCGCGCGCATACGAGTGTGCACGCGCTTGTATATATTATATTTGTATGTGTTTATGAAGTTCAAACTTAGAGAGCGGTGGATCTCGTTTTTCCCTTATGAAAAGACACACCACACATGCATTACGCAGAATGATCAT
The DNA here is from genome assembly GCA_946598075.1 of Artocarpus hirsutus. Lineage (NCBI taxonomy): Eukaryota > Viridiplantae > Streptophyta > Magnoliopsida > Rosales > Moraceae > Artocarpus > Artocarpus hirsutus. The sequence goes on along the minus strand of CAMOHE010045198.1, from coordinate 6,031 downwards.
GTAAGTTCAGTCATTATCTTACGGTTATAAGGATTGCTTCCAAACGAAAATTATGGGAACAAGAAACCCTAGCCTGCAGCACATCAAGGCAAAGCTCTTCAAAGGCTTCCAAGACGAAAACAAGCAAACCGGGGCAGCTTTTCTCAATGAATACCTTTATGACAAAACCACTTTCTTGAGCTTCAACGTTGACCTGCTACATTCATTTAATCAATGCTCTCGATTAATGACCAGGAATTTCACAAATAATGAATTTCTAAACTAATTGCATAGGCATATCGAAATAGGGTGTACTATATGGCGAAGCCACGTATAAATAAGTAAGGCACGTGTTCTCACTCAATTTTGAAAATTAAATATTATCTACGAAAGTTGTTAAAGATTATAGTAGTCCCTCACTTTGCCAAAATATATATATATATATATATATATATATATATAAATAAAAGCATGTCCCTGTTAAAATCTAATCAAAGTATGTTGTCTTATTTTATTAAAAAAAAAATTATGACTCTTCCCTCACTTAATACTTAATATATATATAGGATCTCTATTAAACTAAATATCATATCTAATTTTTTTGTATTGTGCACCCATTGAAGGAAAAAATTATTAGTTAATTACTCACAAATTAACCAAGTTAATTACCACGGGGAATTTTGAGTTTGGACAATTAGTACTCCCCCCGGAGTTGTGAGATGCCACGTTGTCTTGATCTGTTTTCTCCACTTTTACTTCCATTAACCTTTGCACGTACCTTGATGGAATGTTGTCCAATATAATGGGACTTCTATTCCGCTGCATGCAAACATTGGACAAAATGTAAAGCCAAGAGATTGTCACTTGTCCCCCGATTCATCACTTTATTATATAGATATACCTCTTTTTTAATTCTCGTCTTTTAAATTTCTTTTGTTATATTATTATGATTTCTTTATGACGAGCTAATTAAGTACCCGTGGCTTCTTGAAATCCTTAATTATCAAATAAACTTAAACTAAGCAGGCTTGTGATTTAAGTGAATTAGATTAAGGTTTTAAAAGGAAATTAGTGTTTAAGAATCAAGTTAGAACTTAAAGTTGAAACTTAAATACTGTAACATGTAACAGCTTTACACTGTTGTATATTTTTGTTTTACACTGTAACATGTGAAAACTCTACAGCATAACGGTTCGAAAGTTGTTGTTAGAACTTGATTTCCAAACACTTTCTAAAAGACCAGCACCTAAGAGTTGATTGGGAAGAAAGTGTGTCCTTATCGAGATTAGGCTCGAAGAATATTGTAGAGGGCAAGGAATTCATGACCAATCTAATTAACACACAAGTGTAAATCAGTAGTAATCGCAACAGGAATAATTTGCAAAATGAAAAAAAAAAAAAGAAAATTAAGTTAAATCGAGAAAAAAAAAGTCTCTGTTTTTATATTTTATATTTATTTTGCTAAGAAAACTAAGAAAGTGGAATTGAATAGTGTTTCCGCTTAGCTAATAAATTATATATTCGCAGGAGAATTTATGTCAAGGATTCCATTCCATAAATACACCAGAACATGAGTCAAAATGAAGAACATATGTTGAAGAAGACAAAGTTGAAGAATTATCAGGGAATCTCACCGCGTGAGAGTTGGTGATCGGACGGAGGAGTTGCAGTTTCTTGTACAAGGGCACTTTCTTGTGCTTCCCCGGAACCATGCTCTCTCTCTCTCTCTCTCTCTCTTTCTGAGAGCTCTTTTAGTCTCTTTATAAAGCGAGTTACTATAAAATATAGTATTGGTGGAAATAATTACGTTGTATATATAGACACACATGTACAAAAACGAACGTTGTCTCCTTTTGGATGCGCATGTTAATTTACGTGTTTGTACATGCGTCAGCATTACACACTCAAACACACATATATATAGACCTTAGACGTCATAATTAATTAATTATTAATAAAGCGAAACCATTTTGTCATTTAATTACAAGAACACTAATTATATATATATATATATATACACGTTGATTGTAACAGTTGGAGTTATCAATATTCCAACAACAAGATCTCTTATTGTCGTTCGCTAATTGAGTAATATATACATGACATCATTAAAAGTTTAAGTTGGGTTTGATTATTATTATATAGCATTGATAATGTATGCTTTTTTTTTTCCCATTTCTGACCATAATGAAAGGAAATTCTTCAATGTGAAAAATGCTCTTCATACTTTGTGAATGTATTTTACTCTCTGATCGTGTGCAGCACGTGCTTAAATATTGGAATTCACCTAAACTATTACTAAGCCATGTGTATCCCTCGTTCGTGACGAAATTACACATACTTACTTAACAGCAGCAACTAATTAAATATTAAGGTCTCAAATAAAAAAAAAAGAATAATTTAATATGAAGCGGAACATTTTAAAATGATGTGAAATGTATTTTATTTCTATTTTTAAACTAGAAAAATCCTTTTTATTTCCATGGGATTATAACCCTCTACTCACAGAACTATATGTCTCAGTCTAATATATAGTGTATTTTTTAAAATAGGTCATGCTGTTTTATTAGTAACGGGTTTATAACCTCATAGGATTAAATAAAATTGATCTTTTAAATAAATATGTATATATGCTCAGTGGTATTTTGATGGAGGATACGCTTTTTAATAGACACCAACTTAATTAATTAGGATGTGTCTTAATAATTCTCCATCAATTCATTTGAAAAAAACAGGGGTATTAGGAATATTGTCTCTGCCATGTATACATGATATATGGTTTTCCTTACAAAAAGTCAAACTTCCTAATAGAACATTATATATATATATAGTAACTATATTATGATCGTTCGTAAACATGACAACTGCAAAATGCCCTGCATATGCATGTGAACTTGTGAAGAACATATATATATATATATATATATTTATATATAGGCCGCAGAAATAAGTATCCAAGGAAAGATCAATACAAATTAGGGCCGTGTATATGTGTGAAGTGGTACGTAAAGACATTTTTGAAACAGCAGTATTGGAGATAATATAAAATGACACAGGTCGATCAAGACACATATGGGAGTGGGGAGATAAGGTTGTAGGGGTTACGTGGTGAGAGGAAGGAATCTGCTCGTGATTGAGGCGGACACCAATATCGAAACTCGGAAGCGTCAAACCATGGTCAGTTTATGTTCTTTTCGCATGCCTCCAAATCTTCCTCACGGGAACACCATTTCTCTCTCTTCTCTCTCTCTCCCCGCCACTTGTCTCCTATCTGGCCCGGAAACGATATAAGTAATTATATAATTATACATTTTTTTTTAATTTTTTCTCAATTAGTTTTTTTTTAAAACTACAAATATATCTTTTAAATTTTAAAAATTTATTTTAATTTTATTTTTATAAATAGAAAAAATTTTAAAAAATAATATGAATACCCTTACACAGTTTTGCACATTTTTTTATATATTAAAAACATTAAAAATCCTAAAACAAAACATTAAAATTTTAAAAAAAGATCTTAAGTTTTATGACTTTTTAAATTTTAAAATAATTTTTAACAAATTTTCTGAAGGTTTAATTAAAAATATTTTTATCTTATCTCCATGTTTTTCAATCAAAAAATTTTGTAAAGGATAAAATTGAAACAAGTTTTTGATATTTAAAGGATACCTTTGTAGCTTCTAAAAACAGAAAAACAAATTGAGAAATAATGAAAACTGAAAGGTATAGTTATATATTTAACTCAAACTTTATACAACCATATATATATGTATATGTATATGTATATGTATATGTATATGTATATATTTCGGCTTGGTTAATAAGAGGCTTTAAAAATGTCAATTTGGCAATGAGCATAGCTTCTATTATTTCTTAAAATGGAAACAACCGCGCTAAGTTTGAGAATATTGTTATTTGTGTTGCCTTCCTTTTGTTTCGTTTTTCTTGAAATTAAATTTTTATATTAAAAAAAACCCTTCAATAAAATGACAAAAATAGACAAGTATAAATAACCTAATTACAAAATTAAGTTCTTTTTTAATAAATAGAAACTAATGATGTATCTTTTTTTTCCATACACATCTATATATAACGACAAAACCCTAATTTTCATCATTCAATGACTATTCTAAAAAAGTATATGACTTTTATTTTGTCAAATTATATAAAAATAAATATTCTTATATTTTGTCCATAGCTTAGTTTTTGATTGAATAAAGTAGCATTCATGATAAATGCTTGTTTAGTAGTTTAGTAGATATAATAAATAATATATATTTTTAGAAAATATTATTAGTAGATATAATATTTATTTTAATAAATTGTGGTAAATATATATAATTTTTAATTAAAAATTTCCTTTATATTTGAAAATATTTCACGTCTAAAGCTTCAACAAAAAATAAAACAAAAAAAATAAAGAGGGATAGAAAAATAAAATATTAAAATAATAAAAATGGTGGGTGTGAAAAAAAATAAAGTGAAAGAAAGTAATAATTTTAAGGGTAATTCTGGAATTATAAGGGTGCAATAAGTGAATTTAATTATTTCAAAACTATACAAAAGTGTATTTGAAAAGGGGTATAAAGAGAAAAAAAAAAAAAAGGTGTAAATGGACCCCTTCCTAATTAATCAAAGAGACTAAGAGAGGTTTATGAATGTCTTTGGATTATATTTATGCGTGTGTGCACGGCACGGGTGGAATATCATAATATTTTATAACGCATAGACTAGTTGTCGTGCTTAAGCATCACTTCTATTAATTTACGCAGGACAGGGAGAAGTTGCATCCATCAATTACTTCAATAATAATCCTAGAATTAACTGAATACAGAATATTGGAGATTATCTCTTAATTTATGGCTTTACATATCACAGTGGAACGTTTTTAACGCACATGTACGTATATAATAGTATATAACTAGGGAAACCGGTAGAGCTCAAATTTGCAAAACCAGCTTGTAATGGGAGGGAATTCAAGAGTTTATAGTATTTGGAAGCAAAGTTAGAACTTAAAGTTGAAAACTAAACACTATAGCATATGAGTGCTTTATATTATAACAAACTTTTACTTTTTATCGTAGCATGTAAGAGCTTTACATTATAGCAGTTAGAACTAATAAGTTTCAACTAACTTGCCAAACTAAAACACTATAACATATATGAGTTTTATATTATAACGGTTAAACCTTTAGTACTATAATTTGATTTCTAAACACTCTAAAACTTGCTACCATCTAATCATTCTGAATTTGATTTCCAAACATTCCATGCGGGAATCTAACACTCTGTCACGCTTCATAACCGTTGTCCATGGTGGCCCATCTTCCCAATCTGACTTCGTATATCCCGCATTCTAGCAAGTAGCAACCTTCTCAGGTCACCCCGTCTGTAAGTGATATAATCATAGAATCTAGTTCATGCTATGTTTGATCCTATAGTCGACGTGGATCTCAATCAGTGGAGGTCACATAAGCGTAGCCTATACGACATGACTTTATGGATCCTCTTTTTTGACGAGTAGCAATCTTCTCCATGTCGTCCCATTCATAGCAACAATCACATAAACATAACTTATACTAGATACTACAACAATTTATAAATTAGACGACATTTTAACCAAAGCTATCGTCTAATATCTTTAAAAAAAAAACACGACACAACGATTTTCATGTTTGAACAACTACACAGGCATATTAGATGACAGTTTTTTATACTGTTGTCTAAAATACTATATTAAATGACATTTTTTAAAAAACATCTAATATTCAAAAAATTCAAAAAAGAAGGCGTCTTTTTTCTCACTTTTTTTTTTTAAAAAAAAAAGATCTAAGTTCCCACCATAAACTCAGTTATGAATAGTATAAAGCTCTCACATGCTACAGTAACAATAAAATAATTGCTATATTGTAAAGCTCTCACAAACTACAATAAAAATGGTTCTAACCACTGGTTCTCACTATCCTTTCAAACACCCTCCTAAATTTTCTCGTCCCTTCTATAACTTTGACTCTATCTTAGTCATTTACAAACTCAAGATTTTTTTCTCAAC